>CAKKXW010000157.1:3061-44658 GCA_920937365.1 Sphaerophoria rueppellii | reverse complement strand
GTCACATCTTCACTATATGTTTGTCTATCGTTTTGGTGTCTGTGTGTGGCGTAGTCAGTTGGTCGCCCCTATTTCCTGTTCGTCCTTTTCGAATTACAAATAAGTATACATCGCCAGGCAAGACTTAAACTCCTCAATCATCATATTAATAAAGAGAAGTAGTAATGGAAGGAAAGGAAATTCTTGAAACTGACATTGATATGTGTGTCCGTTGCGGTCCTTCCCTATCATCATCATCATCATACTCAACTCATCTATCGTCTTCGCTTTCGTCTTGGTGCTTGCGTTTAGTTTACTTTGATTATCGTCGTGCAATATTGGTGTTTGTGTAGGTAGGTGTAGGTACCCACTTATTTTGTGTTATTGATTTTTGGCCAAAATCTTTGATGACATGAATCGAGAAACCATTGGAATGCTCTGTTGTATGTGGTTAATGTTTTTTGCGTTCAGATCGGTTGATAATAATATTGTTCAATCGAAAACGTGTTGTTTGCGGGAATTATATGTATTCGTGTTTGAATTGAATGGAATTTCTGCAAAATATTTTGGATTATTTAAGATTGTGTGCTTGGAGACAGAAATATTGGATTTAATGGGTTTATTATTGAGCTGAAGAAATGTAAAATTTTGGAAAAATATGAAAAGGTTCATTTTGACATTTTAGAGTCTTCCATAGATGTCGATTACCGTCCCCGACTCCCTGATATAAATAAAAATAAACATACATGTTGCCAACAAATCTCAAAAACCTTTGAAAATTTAAAACACAACTTAGTACTTCCCAAAATCAAATTTAATTCAAAATAAAAAGGATTTTTCGGTATTAAAACACGTCTCCTTCAAACGCTCCTCAAAAAACCTTTATCCAAAAATTGCTTAAAACTACCAAGTGAGCTCGTTAGCCAAGTGAATTGAATGCAATCTTTCACTGAACCCTAAGCATATTTTGTCAAACAAGAAAGAAAAAAACATTTGAACTCTTTTATTTTCTTTTTTACCTTACAGTTACCGAGAATGTGGTTTGTCAACATCGTTCCTTCTTCGAAACAATGGAGACCATCATTGAGCTTCAACAAATTTCGGTAACTATCTTTTTCTTCCGGTTAAATGATTTTAGAAGAGGAGAACAACAAGAGAACATCATGTCGGTAGCTTGTACCTGTGCTTGAGCTTGATGATGATAACTACCCAGTACTTGGGCACACTCTACATCACTGCAAAGTCGGCTAACGATGTCAACAACCACAAGTCTCTAATTTTACTCTTTTTTTCTACAAATAGTAAGCTATGTGGTCGTTCTTTGGTTAGTGGTATCGTATGATATTTAAAGTTGGATGAGCAGGAGTGATATATATGTATGTGCATACCGATTCCGTTAGTGACAAAAGTGAGCATTAAGGAAATGATATCCCTGGACAAAATGGATTTGGACAGGATTTAATTTGCTTGTTTTTCAAATGAAAGCTAAAAGTATGGAACTATTGGATTTATTTCCGGAGGTGTGAATGGAATTGGGAGTCATGTCGAATTGTGAGTAAATTTGATACAGTTCTACAACTTTTTTACCCTTCTATATGTGTTTGTGGAATTTGTTTGCCTGTGACTATAAGCATCGTTTGAAAACCTACATATTCCGTGGTGTTGTGTGAAGTTATTAAGGATAGAATAAAACAAAAACAGTTATTTAGAATAAGTCATAAAAAGTTTACCTTGTTCAGAACAAATAAAACTCCACAATTTTCATATTACTGGAGACTGAGATAATATTAAGCTATGTAACGCTGACGTGTGTTTAGTACCTTGTGTAACTGTCAAACAGCTTCAGTTTGGTTTGCAATTTAACCATGGATCGTCTTACAAATGAACAACGCTTACAAATTTTTGAATTTTACTATCAAAATTCGTGCTCGGTTCGAAATGTTCATCGCGCGCTGCTTCCATTTTATGGTCGGCATTCTCGACCTTCTGAGCAGTCTATTCGGAAGATTGTGACTAAATTTCGCACCAAATTTACTTTGTTGGACATTAAGCCACCAACACGTTTACGTACTGTGCGTAGTGAAGAAAATATTGCGGCCGTATCTGCTAGTGTGACAGAAGACCGCGAAATGTCGATTCGGCGCCGTTCCCAGCAGTTAGGCCTTTGTTACAGCACTACGTTGAAAATTTTGCGGAAGGATTTGGGCGTAAAGTCTTTCAAGATTTAGCTGGTGCAAGAACTAAAGCCAGCCGACCTACCACAACGCTGAAATTTCGGTGAATGGGCTCTTGGAAACTTGGCCGAGGATCCGCTTTTTTATCGAAAAATTGTGTTCAGCGATGAGGCTCATTTTTGGTTGAATGGGTACGTAAATAAGCAAAATTGCCGCATTTGGAGTGAAGATCAGCCGGAAGCATTGCAACAGCTACCAATGCATCCCGAAAAAGCCACTGTTTGGTGCGGTTTATGGGCCGGCGGGATTATTGGGCCATATTGCTTCAAAGATGATGCGAATCGCAGCGTTACTGTCAATGGTGAACGCTACCGAGCGATGATAACAAACTTTTTTTTTTGCCCGAAATGGAAGTTCTTGATTTGCATGATATGTGCTTTCAACAAGACGGTGCCACATGCCACACAGCACGCGAAACAATGGCGCAATTGCGAGGCGGGTTTGGTGAACAGTAAATTTCACGTTTGGGGCCGGTCAATTGGCCGCCTAGATCGTGCGATTTGACACCATTAGACTATTTTTTGTGGGGGTATGTCAAGACTAATGTCTATAAGGACAAGCCCGCTTCGATTGACGCACTGGAAGCCAACATCCATGCATTCATTCGTGAGATACCGGCCGATATGTGTGAAAGAGTATGCCAAAATTGGACTCAGCGGATGGGCTACCTGAGACGCAGCCGCGGCCAACATTTGCATGAAATTATCTTTAAACATTAAATTGCAAGGTTCAAACTATCGATTCAAATAAATATTTCATTCATTTTTTCGAATTTTTTGTGTTTTTTTTTTTTAAGTTCTAAACCTCTTTTACTTCTGTTACCAAAATGGGTTCAAAATTCTTCACTTAGAAATCAAAGTGGAAAAAACTCTTTTTCTGAATTACCTTACGTCAATGAATTTGAACAGTGAGTAGGAAAAGAAAATTGTTGTTGGGCATTTTTATAAGAAGAGTTCTTTGACCAGGGTGAGACTGTTACCCAGAAAAAAAAAACACTAACTTTACCATATCGTCCCAAGTCGAACCTATACAAATCTTTGTCTCAAAACAAGTTCTTCAAGTTCATTAATTGACCTCTGTTTATCAAGTAATAATGATAGTGTTCTTCTTTATAACCAACTTCAAGCCCCCGATTTTTCGAAACACGATCCGATTTTCGTATGTTTTAAATCATCTAGCAAAGTCAGTCGGCAAAGTTTTGAGTTCCGTGATTTCAAAAACTTAAACATACCAGATTTACTGCGTGATTTTGATGGAATCAAATGGAATTCAATTTACTACATGCTTGATGTGAATGAACAACTTGCTTTTTTTTATCATAACGTTAACTTACTATATGATACTCATGTTCCAATCAAGTAGTGTTTGGTGAAGCTCCCTGGGTGAATGGCGACATCGTTTCTGCTATGTCAGAACGCGGTGCCGCTTACAGTCAGTGGAGAAGATATCCGATAGAGATTTTACATCAAAACTATCGTAGACTGCGAAACAAGGTCGCTAAAATGATAAGGACAGCGAAACAATTTTTTTATGAGCAAAAGCTTGGCACGTCTAACTCAAGTAAGGACACTTGGAAGCATCTTCGTGAGTTGGGCGTCGTAAAATAACCAGAGGCTCTTCCTGCCGACCTCGATTGCAATGCTCTAAACACAAAATTTCGTCTTTATGTTCATCTTTCGATATCTCTAACAGTGAACCTAATAGCTTCGAAAACGATATTTTTCAGGCGGTTCTTTTAGTTTTGAGAGACTATCCGAGGAAGATACTTTGGAGAGGCTTTCATTTCGATCAAGTCAAATGCTATTGGCCATGACTTAATCAACCTGAAATTCATTAATGTATTACTTCCTTATCTCTTGCGCTACATAACCTACATCTTTAACACTATTTTAACAACATCTGAGTTCCCATCAGAATGGAAGAAAGCAAAAATTATACCCATTGCAAAGAAAAGTACAGGTACAGTTAAAGATTTCCGCCCAATAGCTATTTTACCGTTCTTATCCAAAGTATTCGAAAAGACAATCTCCAAACAGATACAAGACTATCTCAAACGTTACAACCTTCTTAGCATGTATCAGTCTGGCTTCCGCTCCCAACAAAGTTGCAAATCTGCATTACTTTTGGTAACTGATGAGCTAGACTTCTCCAAGGCATTTGATATAGTCAATCACTCAACTCTATTTAGAAGACTGCAGTACAGTTTTGGGTTTACAACCGAATCCTGCAAACTTATTCGATCTTATCTTTATTGTAGGGAACAGTGTGTCGTTGCGAATGTAAAATCTTCCACCTTTACTAATGTACCTAACGGGGTCCCACAAGGATCAATACTTGGACCCCTTTTTTTTCTCTATCTATATTAACGACTTACCACAAATAGTAAAAAATTGTTTTATTCACCTATATGCCGATGACGTGCAGCTTTTGATCAGCCGACCTTTATCTGCTAAGGACGAGGCAGTAATCCCTGATGAACGAGGATTTGCAAATTATCTCTTATTGGTCCAAACTAAACAACCTTCACCTTAATCCTTCTAAATCAAAAACTTTACCAATCTATAGTAAGGTTTTAGATAAAGCTGTGTTAAGCCCCTTGCAAATAGAGAATCAAAATGTAACTTATGTTGACTCCACCCGTAATCTAGGTATGGTTTTTAATCGAACATGGAATGACCATCTAAATAGTTCTATAGGGAAGGTTTATGGCAGCCTCAGATCACTACGCATCTCCCAAGATTTCATTCCACAAAAAACAAGGTTTCTGTTAGCAAAAAACCCTTTTGCTTCGAATACTGCTTTACTCTTGTGAAGTTTTCGGCAATTTGGACTAAGCAACGTCTAGGAAACTTAACGTTGCCTTTAACAATATAGCCCGTTTCTTATATAAACTTCGCCCATACGATCATGTCTCTCGCTTTTCTCAAGAACTTTGTGGATATAGTCTTGATAACTTGATGAAGTTTCGGACACTTAACTATCTAGTAATTCATACAGGAGAATCCGACTATCTACACCAAAGACTGAACTTTCCTCAATCTAATAGGTCTCTAATTCTTGTTACGCCGCGATATAAAGGGTTTTTCAATAGGGACGCTACAAGTTTTCTTAAATAAAACAAAAACGGTTTTCGATACCAATGTAACTCTTTATTCCTGTGGAAATACATTTGATGCCATTATGTATGGATCTCGATTTCTTTTGCATGGCCACCACGGGCACGCTTGCAGAAGTCCAGACGCTGAACCCAATATTCGACGGTTTTCAAGCATAAATCGGCCGATACTGCTGCAATTTCATGTTCGATATTCGTACGAAGTTCATCAATCGTTGCTGGCTTGTTGGCATCAACCATAGATTTCACGTAGAAATAGTCTTACGGCGTTAAATCACATGAACGAGGCGGCCAATTCACAGTTCCATTTCTGGAGATAATGCGCTCATCGAACTTCGTTCTCAATAACTCAATTGTTTGGCCCGCTGTGTGACATGTGGCACCGTTCTGTTGAAACCACATATCGTCCAAGTCCATATCATCCAATTCATTCCAAAAATAATCGGTTAGCATTGAGCGGTAGCGATTCCCATTCACAGTAACGTGCCGGTCTTGATCATCACGGAAGAAGTACGCCTCAATGACACCACCAGCATGTAAACCGCACCAAACAGTGATTTTTTCGGGATTTAATGGTGCATCGTGAAGCACATGTGGATTGCTGCCTGACCAATAACGCATATTTTGCTTATTGACGAAGCCATCCAGCCAGAAATTAGCCTCATCGCTAAAGATGATTTTTCGATAAAAATCCGGATCATTTTCAAGTTGTTGCTCAGCCCAATTCACAAACATACGACGCTTCTGGTGATCAAGCGGCTTCAGTTCTTGCGTCAATTTGATCTTGTAGGGATGTAGGCCAAGATCTTTTCGCGAAATTCGCCACAACGACGTTACAGAGATGCCCAACGGTTGAAAACGACGTGTGAGAGACTGGTTGGGTCTTCCGCAATTGATGCGCTAGCGGCAGCTATATTCTCGACACTACGGGCACTTCTTTGTCTCACTGGCATGGCAACATTTTGTACTAAGCCTGTGGATTAAAATTTTTCCACTAGACGCTCAATTTTTATCTGGCAGGACGATTATGACGACCATAAATTGTACGTAGCGCTCTTAAAGTGTTGACCACTGACTCCGAATTTCGATAGTAAATTTTAATAATTTTGACTCGTTGTTGGATCGTATACCTTTCCATGATGAAATGGCAAACCTTACAGAAGTGAAATATCAAGAGAGCGGGAAAAAAGGTGGCGTCGTTTGCTGTCCCCATCGGTCTACTTTTGTAGCGTCCCTATTGAAAAACCCTTTAAATGTTTGAATTCTCAGCGTCAATCGCCATTAGAGGAATAGGGAGCACAAGAAAATTCTCAACAACGCTTTTTAATGATTTGGCCACTCGTTGAAATTTGTAAATTTTGAAAGAAATGAATATTGTTATAATTTTATTAAAAGAAAGGGAAATCATTCACCTTGATTTTATGTAATTTTTATCTTTTTTTTTTTTTGATTATTTATGTGTAATCTAATATTATATTCAAGACAATTTATTTTAACAAGATATTTATCTTACTTTGTAAGTGGTTAAGATTAATAAATACAAAAAATACAAAACTCCTAAGTTCGAAACAAGCTTCAATATAATTTCAACACTTTGGCCGTAGACCAAGCAATTTAAGTCGAAAAATAACTTAGGACGAGGTGAATTTTCGTTTCAATGGCGGCTTCGTTAAGAAATAAAATTGCACCATCTAGGACAATGTAAGCCCTCTTTAAATCTTTCCTGGACTTCCACAAATAATTCAAAATCAACATTATCTCAAAGAGTAATTAGTTGTTCAAGTTCGAGTTTAATTTTTAATTTCATTGAATGAAATTAAAAATTAAAAATGTCGCGTTTTTAAACCAAAATATTAATTAAAAGTCAAAAGACAAACAAGGTTAAAATTCCATTCTCTCATCACCATCATAATAATTACAAAAACTTTAATCAAATAAATGCATCCATGCATTATTTAAACAAAAGAAAACATTAGCACAAACAGATTCTTCGCAAGGATACACAGCGACAGAAATAGAGACAGAGAGCCCGGCCAACCGCAACCATTCGGTTATGAATTCGTATTGTGTAACTGTCTGTCGTTTTGCGGTTAACCGCACGAAAACGAAAATGTACACACAATTTTGTAACACGTTGTCAGCTACACAATGGTTTAGAAACTGTTGTGCTTTATTCCTCTGTCCCCCCAACCCTCTCTCAGTATTTCATTCGGGTAAAACGTTAAAACTAAACAGCACAAAAGAATATCGAATTTGGTAGGAGTAAACAGTTCTGGATTCTATCTATGCTGCTGCATCAACAATTCTATTTTGACTCGTTCTTTCAGCCGGCACTCATAATTGCAACAAAAGGAATTTTACCAATTTCCCTTCCACGACATTTGTAGCATGACATATGAACGTTTTGTTGCTTTGAAGCAACTGTTTTCGAGTTCAAAGTAGAAGTTCGATTTGATCTAGAATTTTTGAGCTCGTGGCTCTTGAGTATTACACAGTTTTGTAATTGAATGTTAATTAATACCAGCTACTGTTTCTTCTAACAAAAAATCGGTGTATATTTCTTACAATTTGCAAATGACAAAATTTCAAACGAACATGTCGAATTTGCTTGACAAAGTTATTTGTCCTGTCAGGCTTAGACTGAACAAAATTTTAAGTGAAATTAAATCCTCCGAATACATATTCACAAACTCCCGCCCCGAAAAAACCTTCTTAATGTATTTTTGATTACACCTAAGCTGTAACATTTTTCCTGTTCCACATAATCTCACATAACATAAAAAAAAACAGAAAAAATACGAAACAATAATAAAAATCTCGGAAAGTATTTTTTCATTACTAAATTTTCATACAAACTCTTCAATCATTCGCGAAATACACACAACACCAAGATCCTTGCTGATTAAACACAAATTTGTTTCTCCTCATTTTTGTTCAAGTAAATATTATTTTATGTATGCCCGCGTTAGCCCCTGCCCCATTTCAATCACAACACATGCGAATTAAAAACATTTACATGAATGACTTCGGTACACTTTGTGAACGAACGAACCTACGAGCGTATGTTTTCGTTGGCTTGGTGTAAACAGAACGACCTCATATAGTTTCCCTCAAGCTCGAGGTTTTTATGTCATGGCTGAAGAACATAGAACTCATATTACAACGAACGATATGATGGCTGATGGGATATTTAGTTTCTGTATGAGTCGCTCGCCGCTACATGCCACCCGCCATCTATCTGTTGCTGTTGCTTAGTCGAATGATATGGCAGTATGTCCTTCGGTCTTACAATTCCCATCATTTCAACTTTCAACGTATATCGTTGTCATCGTCGTGTTGCTGTGCTCGTGTCGTTCTATGTTTAGTCGAGTTGTCATAGCATGTCTCAAGCAAATGGCAGACTCTCTGCTCTGTTCTCTCCCTTTCATTTTTTTTTTTAGAGAACTTTTGAAATGATTTGTCACACAAAAAAGCAGAAGGAAATTACTTTGCTTTTGAATTTCCCACCGAATTACTGCAAAACCGCCATCATCATCGCCTGTCGTACTTCGTCGACTATATGCTCCATCATCAGAAGTTATCCTTTGGAACCTGGTAGTGTGTCAAATGGTTACTCGTAAGACACAAACATTATTTTTATGTGAAGATACAGAACATTCCGCTTTGGCTGTCATTAGAATTAAAAAAAAAAAAGGAACAAAAAAAAATTGGGAAATGTTTAGGAGATGAGAAATTTAATTAAATATTTTCAAGTCGTTGGCGTCGGGTGCTTGGTGTGATGCAACTCCAACGCCAAATGGAAAACTAATCGCATTTGGTAACAAAAGGGGTGATTTTTTCTCGATCTGCCTTTGGGTCGGTTTTTTTTTATCAATCCCATCACGCTGATGTGATAAAAGGCTCTGGTGGTTGATGCTTCTTGATTTAATGGAAAGGTTTGGTTCTTGAAGGAGTGAAGGAGCATATATTTTTATATTAAGACTTCAACTACAGACGCACTCGTAACAAACTTTATGTAAAATAGGAATGTATCATCACAATAAGTTGGTTGACATCATCTAGGCCAAAACAGGGTTCAGTAAGTTCCACTTTCAACAGATTCTTCCACCTTTCCCGAGTGTCACTACCCTGTTTCACACCCTAAAGTTCCAAGACGTTGGTTGTCTTAGCTTGACATTATATTCCCGATGTATTGCGCAATGAATGAGGCCAAACAAAGGGTTTTTCAATAAGAGATGTTATTTTCATATTCAAAGAAAAATGACATTTTTTGAGATAAATGATCGGATGTTTATTTCATTCTAAAGAAGGTATGCCGTTAATAATGGAACCCAACATCAGCCAAATCACGCTTACAGGAAATTTTCAATAACAAAATCGTAAAGTGGCTTCCCTCCTCGAGAGATAACACGGTCCGGAAACTTTTCCCGTAAAAGATCAATGGTTTCATTGCTTGTGTGGCACGTAGCACCGTCTTGTTGAAAGTAAACGTTGTCCAGATCAATACCATCCAATTCCTGCCATAAAAAATCATTTATCATCTCTCGATATCGCAATGCATTGACCGTAACTGCTCCAGCCTCATTTTCGGAAAAGTAAGGTTCAATGACCCCGCGTTGTTGAAGCGTGCATAGTTCCATTTTTAATAATGGCGTAGTTTCTACTTGTCAAAAGTGAAAAAATGACAGCTTCAAAAGTGACAGCTAGCGAAAAATCGGGCTATTCAAAATAACACCTCTTATTGAAAAACCCTTTATTTAAGAAATTTGTCTCCATTTCTGATCGTGCTACAATCTTCAAGTCCAAAGCATGGAATAATTCCCACACTGGGCTGGTTCTTCAGTTGCTAAAGCCTTTTGGATGCAATAAAAAAACAGCATTAAAAATGATTTGCGACAGGGATCAATCAGTCAATATCAATGCTCTAGTGAAAAGGCAAGTTGCATTCCCCGGACGTACTGTTAGGAGCAGATATTCGTTTATTAGCCGTACTACGCGAATGTTGAATACATTACCACACTCTGTTTTCCCAAGTCATTGCAACATTCAACCATTAAAGGCAAACGTTATACAAAGAAAATGAAAGTTCCGTGTCAAAACAATCAATAGTAAAGAGAGGAGCAAATTCTTCTCCAACGACAGGTGAAAGCACTGAGTTTTTTCTTTCAGAGAAGTGAGATTTTGCTAGGCATTCCCTTTCACATATTTCCCTACAGCTCCACTTTTTATGCCTCTGATGACCGACATGTCATAAGCGGCATCCTTGCCAAACTAATACCCTTCACTTCACGGACAGGACCGCCAAGAATATCTCAGTAGTTTCCTTGAGACAAGATCAGGAATATCTCGTTTACATCCGCAACTTTTTCACCGTTTACTTTTCCCAGAACATTCTTGTCTTGGCCATATTCGGGACACTTGGGAACAACAAGCATATGGGCCAATGTCAGTCAACGAAACTGATTGATAAGATGTCTTCGTTTGGATAGCGAAGTTTCATGAACTTCTAACCAGTGTGAACTACCATTTTTGCAGATTCACGATCAACATTGTGCGCACAGGTGCAAACATAAGTACTTTCTATTGTGAGGTGTTCTTTGGATAACAAATGAGTTTGATTTTCAATCAGACCAAATTTCCAAGTACCTGAAATCTCCCTCAAAACAAAAAAATAAACACTGTTCTAAGACTAAAAACACAACTTTCCAAGTTCTCAAGTGAATAGAGTTATTAATAAGAAAACATTCTTTGGAAACTCTAATAATTGTGCTCGTTAATTAATTAAATCCAATTTTGCCCCAAAAGCGAATGCACAGAGCGTTGAGATACTCGAGAACGCTGATTTATATTATTATTTGTTTGTGTTTCCTAATTAAGTCTTACCATTTAAAATTGAATAAAGCCAATTAAAGTCGCTCTTCCTGAATTTCCCTCTAAATGCAACACCACGCGAGTCTTGTTTGCATACAGCAGCTAAGGAGCGAAGACAGTAGTTTATATCTCAAACAACACAAAATCCCGAAGTCTCACGTGCACCAGAAAAATATAAACAACAGTAGAAGATGTCCTTAAAAGATATTCGCTTGAATGTTCATAAAAGTTTTTCAAAAAGAATCAACCGAAATAAAAAAAAAACTACAAAAACAAAACTTTTCTTGTAGCCTCCGATGCAGCGCTTTTTGAAACAAGAACAACAAACAACACTGGTTTTTACGTTTTTAGTTTAACTTGTAGTTTTGGGTTATGGCTGCTTTTGAGTTTTACCCATGGAAGATTGCTTCGTAGATGCGGTACCTTTTAATCTATTTTGCATTTTGGATAGCTGTGTATGTGTGTTTGTAATATTGTTCGTACAAACAAGTGCCTCAAGGATGTACAACACAAATTTAAAGCTGAAGCTTTACAAAAAAATTTTGTTTAAAAGTTTTGGCAAGAAGCTGAGTTATACTTTACCTATTCCATTTTATTTCTCATAACAGGCAATGCGGAAGATTTTTTTTTTTCAAATTTGTCTTGGTGTTTGATAGAATGCAGCATTTTCCCTCGAACACGTTAATTTAATTAAGATTTTCGTTGGCACAATATTCAACTCTGCCACCGATATGCAAATTATTCGGTTTCTGAGAAGAAAGTTTTTTTTTTTTCGACTTCAAAACACGTCAAATCGATGTTTCCGCATTTACAAATAGAAAAAATAAAAGTTTTGAGCAGATCTTTTATTGGCCCATACATAAGGACCGTTGTGGTGCATAAAGTTTTCTTTAAAATGTTTAACGATAAAGCTCGCGGAAAAATGTTGAACCTGTTTTTTTTTTTTAATTTATTTATTATTTGTTTGGTGTTCAAAAGCCAACACACAAATTGCGTTAAAACGTGAATGAGAATTGAGTTCAAGGCTGCGCGCCGCAAAGAAAGTGGTGAAAGTTTGTAAATGAAAAAAATAAAAATAAATTTTTCACTATAGCCTTTTTGCGTCTGATTTATTAAATAAAATATTTTTAGACTTTGAAAATCAATTTTTTGTTTTAAAACAAGAATTATTTCTGACTCTTAAACAGCACTCAAACATGGCTAACAAAAACAAAACATTAGAACAGCACAATTCTGTTCTTAAGAACTTGAGATCGTTGCTTGTAACATTTAATTTTTTCAAGCAGTGATTGTTATTTAACCTTGAAATTAGTTAAGATCTTAGAGATCTAGGAGATTAAAAACTTAATGCAATGCTTCTTTCCTTTCGATACTAGATCAAACAAATTTTGCTACTTCCACATTGTGACTTCATAACCGCTTTCTTTCAAAGGCTATGAATTCTCTACTTGTAAAAATTTTTCGAGGTACATATTTTACAACTATTTTATAGGAAAAATAATTTTAAGAGCTGATGAAAAATATTCATTATGCATACCTTTTCAATTGTTTCGAACAACTCACTGACGCCATGATAGAGATCAAATTTTTTATCACTGGAATATCCTCTTATCTTAGCGAAATCTACTATAACTAAATCGCGGAAAGAACCTACTTTCCCGCAGTACTTTTGCTTATGAGAATCTACTACTTTTCGTCATTCAAAGTTATGAGAATTAAGGAGATCAAAATCTAATACCTTTTTCGATTTTCTAACAACTGTGTATTATTATTATTATTATTATTATTATTATTATTATTATTATTATTATTATTATTCCTTATTTTTTGGAATTTAATTTTGTACAAATGTCATGTCCGTCTCTGCCGGAGTTTACATTACAAAATAAAAAAAAAAAAAAACAAATAAGAAAAAGGAGGAAATATAATTGAAATTACTAAATTTAAACAGAAATTTACGAAAAAGATTTTTAATGCAATTAAGTTAAATTTAATTATTACAATTTCGGATGAGAAGCGAAAATTTTGATTTTTTTTAATGATTTGAAACATAAATAAAAAGAAGTCAATTCTAATGGTGATTTGAATCACAAAAAGTAATAATTTGAAGGATTTTAAACACACATACAATTTATACCAACCCCAAGCACCATTTAATATTCATGGAGACTACTGATAGACAAAAAACTTTCTTGGAAATACAATCGCCGAATTTTTTGCAAAATTGGACACACAGCGATAAAATGTTAAACATCGTCTAGTTCTCTTCTGTTACACAAGCCGTGTTTTATTGGGAACTCAGCTTAGCTTAGCAATAGGAATTCCAATAAAACGCTTTACTCAGTTATAAACTGAGTTTCTATTTTATATTTAAAAGTTGATATCCCTGCAATCAAGAACTGTCAAAACCTGTCAGGGAAAGAAAATGTCATGGTGATAGTGATGGGGGCATTCGAACGATTTAATCGATTCAAGAAACTATTCTATATCATTCGATTATGCACTGTGTAATCATTCGGATGATTTCTTAAACCTCTAGTAGGTACTAACTGTACCTAACTGCTACTTATTAGTATTCGATTGAAAATAAATCGAATTACTACGAGCAGTTTTTGAATGACGGCTATTAATATTCCAATGAAAGTAATCGATTATTAGCATTCAAATGAAAGTCATCGATTATTCGTTTTTCAATGAAAATAATCGATTATAAGCATTCAAATGAAAGTAATCGATTATTAGTATTCGAATGAAAAAAGATCGAATTATAATTATTACGAGCAGTACTTAAATGACGACTGTTAATATTCGATTGATAAACAACTAGTACATATTATCAAGTTTGGTGTTTACAATTAAGAATTTCAAGCAAACATTTTGTAATTCGAATGATTAGCTACTCGATTATTCAAATCAGTCGAATAATTTTGTCTCGATTATTGAAATCATTCCATTATGCTCACCACTAGCTCAAAAATCCCATTTGGTTCTGCCAACATTTAGATTTGAAAAATACATATTTTGCTCACTCTAGCGTCGAGTAGCCGGTACTTTATCTTGTGTAAATTCCTAACTTATTTTTACTCAGCTTTCGGTTGTTGTTGTTTGACATGTAATTCTTATTGCTAAGCTAAACTGAGTTCCCAATAAAACACGGCTACAGCTTACAAATTTGCTGCAAATCAATTTTGTGGGAGGTGAAATTAAGGTTGAGAATTTCCACCCTTGCTTTAAAAACTGTACTTATTAACGACTTTTTAACATTTAGCTTTCTTTCTAGAAGAAGACGATAATGCTCTGGTCAAGTGTTGATCAAATATTCCGTCACCTATTCTTGAAATGGTAGTCGCAAAAACGTCATGCCACTCATGCAGCTTTTGTTCAGTTATTGAAAACGCGATGTCATGAGATAGGATCAGCTGGTTTCATTCCCTGAAAGGTGATGCATTGGTTTGCAATAGTCAAGCCAATATCAATTTATGAAGATTGGTATCACTTCTACTCATCACTCTCGTATAATAGTATGAAGCAGCCTTAAGGTTTCTTATATAGATTGGTGGTAATCCAGTTTCGACATGAATCGCGTAGGTTGGAGTGGAATTCGGCAAACGAAAAATGCGTTTAAAAAAATGTCTTTGGCTAAACTCAAACTCTTCAAACGAAGTAACCCCAAATGCTTGTATCCCATTGCACATACAGGTGTTGACTGCAGCATTAAAAACCTTGAATTTTGACGAATGGTCAATATCGGGATTTGCAAAAAAAAGTCGGCGAATTCACGTTCACATTCAATCTGTTCCCTACCAAGTCTCCAGGCTTCTTCAGGAGCCACAAGTAGCACAAAATGGTATTATATCGAATGCACATTTCTTAATTCATTCTTATTTTGTTCTTGAATGGGTCTCACCGCTTCTTAACTTCTTAATTCGGTATTTTTTCCTGCTTAAACGGTCTATTTCTTTGAATTCTCAATTCGTTCTGCTTGTTACTTCTTGAAGAATTCTTAAAAAGTTCTTAAATCGGTATTTCTTATAAAGGTTTGTTTCTAGCTATTTATATCCTTCTTTAAGACAACTATTTCCAGCAGTTCATTTCCATTTCATTCTTAGAGTTCACAGACTATTCTCCGCAAGCACAGTTGCGAAATACGAATTGATTTGCTTGCTCAAAAGACATAAATGTAACTGGTAGTAGTTCTAGTTATTTAAGTAATCAAGCAGAAGTGAAGCCGAGGCAGAGCATTACAGAAGTGAGAGGGACTTCGTAAATCGAGAAAATACACAAATAATAAGCCACTTGCAGAAAAAAAAGAAACAAAACAATTACAAATAAAATAACGGGTGATTTTTTAGCTGGTTTGGTTTTGGTAACACTGGTTTTGACAGCTGACGTGTGTTTAGTACCTTGTGTCACTGTCAAACAGCTTCAGTTTGGTTTGCAATTTAACCGTGGATCGTCTTACAAATGAACAACGCTTGCAAATTATTGTATTTTTCTATCAAAATTCGTGCTCGGTTCGAAATGTTAATCGCGCGCTGCTTAAATTTTATGGTCGGCATTCTCGACCTTCTGAGCAGTCTATTCGGAAGATTGTGACCAAATTTCGCACCAAATTTACTGTGTTGGACATTAAACCACCAACACGTTTACGTACTGTGCGTAGTGAAGAAAATATTGCGGCCGTATCAGCTAGTGTGACAGAAGACCGACGAAATGTCGATTCGGCGCCGTTTCCAGCAGTTAGGCCTTTGTTACAGCACTACGTGGAAAATTTTGCGGAAGGATTTGGGCGTAAAGCCTTTTAAGATACAGCTGGTGCAAGAACTAAAGCCAGCCGATCTACCACAACGCCGAATTTTCGGTGAATGGGCTATTGGAAAGCTGGCCGAGGACCCGCTTTTTTTATCGAAAAATTGTGTGCAGTGATGAGGCTCATTTTTGGTTGAATGGGTACGTAAATAAGCAAAATTGCCGCATTTGGAGTGAAGATCAGCCAGAAGTATTACAACAGCTACCAATGCATCCCGAAAAAGCCACTGTTTGGTGCGGTTTATGGGCCAGCGGCATTATTGGACCATATTGCTTCAAAGATGATGCGAATCGCAGGGTTACTGTCAATGGTGAACGCTACCGAGCGATGATAACAAACTTTTTTTTTGCCCGAAATGGAAGTTCTTGACTTGCATGATATGTGATTTCAACAAGACGGTGACACATGCCACACAGCGCGCGAAACAATGGTGCAATTGCGATGCGAGTTTGGTGAACAGTTAATTTCACGTTTCGGGCCGGTCAATTGGCCTCCTAGATCGTGCGATTTGACTCCATTAGACTAATTTTTGTGTAGGTATGTCAAGGCTAATGTCTATAGGGACAAGCCCGCTTCGATTGACGCACTGGAAGCCAGCATCCATGCATTCATTCGTGCATGCCAAAATTGGACTCAGCGGATGGGCTAGCTGAGACGCAGCCGCGGTCAACATTTGCATGAAATTATCTTTAAACATTAAATTGCAAAGTTCAAACTATCGATTCAAATAAATATTTCATTCATTTTTTCGAATTTTTTGTGTTTTTTTTTTTTTTTAAGTTCTAAACCTCTTAAAAAATCACCTTTTACATGCGCACCAGAGAAACAAGAAAAGGATACAAAATTCACTGATAACTTCGTTTTTTGTCTGAGAATTTTGTGAGAAGGAATTGTTTAAGAAAAATTATCAAATCATCTTATCAAATTATCTTCTTAATTCCTTCTATTGGACCGCCCACTGTGGCCCTTTATGTACTTATAAGGTACTGAAAGAAGTCTTAAAGAAGAGGGATAAGAGCTTATAATACTTCTTAAGGCCTTCAATAAGTAATTTTGTGCTGCTTATGGCTCTTCTACATTGTCTGTTTTCAAACATCATTGCTTTCGTTTTTTGAACGTTTAATTTCAGATCCCATGTTTGACAGTACGACTGTAATTTATTTGAAGTTGCAATGAAAAAGTATTTTCGGCTAGTAATATTAAATCGTCAGCAAAGAGCAAAACTTTGATTAGAGTTCCCGCAAAGATTACGCCACCCGGTAGAATATCAGGAATATCATCAATAAACAGAGTGAATATCAGAGGGCTCAAAATGCATCCTTGTGGAACGCCTGCCGTTGTTTCGAACCACTCTGACAGTTCAAATCCATCCCATACAGCTGCGTTTGAATATTTCAGAAATTGAAAATACAGCATGAAAAACTTTCGTGATACTCCTATATTTGAAAGCTTATAGAGCAAAGTCTGTGTGTATTAGGCCACACGCTTTTTCAAAAACGGATATTTTATGAGACACCAAACGCTGAGAATCATGGAGAACAAAGCATTAAAATTCTTCGTTCAAATAATTCTTAAAAAGCAAATGCTTTTTGAAAAACAGTCAGTTCCAAATTGTTCATGCTAGGGAGAGGATATATAGGTCCTTATTTCCATTTCTTATTGAAATTAGAAGTTTACAAGGGTTGAGATGTTATTTCCATTTCAACTGGTTCCTGTGGGGCCCTATATCGCTTTTTCGGTTCTTCGTTAGGTTTTAAAAAAGCTACTCATACAAATACATACCTGGATTTGCATGTCTAAAATTTTTAGTATTGAAAAATGTGAATACAAAAAAAAACTGAGTTTTAGAATACAATCTGGAAAAGTATTCAAGGCAAATTACTTTTTGGAAATTTAATTTTTTCAAAACTCGACTTGGAAAGCTTTGCAAATAATCAAAAAAGGAAGTGGTAAGGTACCACGCGCCTGAAATTTTAGATTGTTTGAATTGATTTGAAATTGTCTGAAGTGTGTCATAATTTTGATGATCAGCCAGTCAGTGAAATGTTTACTATTCAAAGTCTCACGGCTCACAAACTTAATTTTTGTACAGGGCCGTTTATAGCTCAATATGTAGTTGCAAAAGTTATAGTTGTTTAAAATGTGCTTCAGTTCTATCCTGCAAAAGTGCTAGAACTTGGCTGGGACCTGGTGTGTCTTTCGATTATTTTTGCTTCTCTTAAAGCGGATTTAATTAAATCCACGTTTTATTGCAATTATTTTCGAACTTCTCGATCGCCGCCTTACAATGTTACAATTCAAATGGAAATACTTTTCCTATTTTTTTTTTATATGAAATTTGCCTTTTGCTGTGTAAATATAATAAGTCAATAAAATATTGTCACTAACCTGAATTTGGTTGTCCATTGCTATTCGGCCGGGCCGATGGTGCTCCGTCACGTGCTTCCACTTCTAAGGCGTAGGCCCCTTTCTTCTCTCTGTCGAACACGGTTTTAGTGAAAATCTCACCGCTTTGTAGATTTATTTCGAAGAATTCCTTCCCTTCATTACGTGGCGAATCAACAATGTAGTAATAAACCTGAAAAAAAGTTAAATACAAAAAAAAAAATTGACAAAGACCAACTATTGAAAGGAATTTCGTGCGAATTAAAAAAGAAAAAGGAATTCAAAGAAACAAAAAGGATTAAAAGTAAAATACGTCTGCTTCAATTAATTCTCGTTTTTGTTTGTGGGTCGTTCGACTCTCACTTTAAGCTCTTTCTCTGACCAACCCCTTGTTCCCTTTTTATGGCCGATGAAACGGCATGTCTCACTTTCTATTAAAAAGAAATGTGAAATGTTTTTTCAGTTGCCCAGGATAATGCTATGCGGTTTAGGTTTGCTTCTATTTTTTTGTTTTTTACTAGTTTTTTTTTCTTTTAATTTTATTTTCACTTCAACGAAGCGTGAGCAATGGAGATCCTAATTAGCTTGGAGGTCTTATATTTTTTTCTACGCTTTAAGTTCACCTTTGCCTAGCTTAGTACACCTACAACTTCAAACCACTTCCTCGAGCCTCTTGGTGGACAAGAGGCAGAAACTGGGGTATACTCGAAGTAGGTACTTATTTCTTGTTTTTTTTTTTCCTGCACCCGTCTTATAGGGGGAGTCTTTTGCAGTAAGGATGGATTAAGTTTGAAAACTAGTTAAGCTTACACACTTTTTTTTATTCTTCTTCTGATTTTTTTTTGTTTTTACATTTCTGTGCTCTAAATGCTGCTATGGCATTCGGGATCGGGACTCGGACTTGGAAGTCGACTCGACTATGGCACATAATCTTTGAAGTTGTAGTTACAGTCGTTTGCAGATTATAATTATTGTGCTGTGGTACTCTTTTCTTTTCTTTTATTTCTTCCAATTTAGCATGATTTTATGCTGATGGAGAAAACTCTTGGTCTCGAGAGGATTTTTTTTTCCGTTTAGATGCTAAATAGTCTGGGCGATAGCAGTGGTTAAGTCATTAAAGCCTGCGGGGCGTTTTCTATGGAACGAATTTTTTCTTATCTTTTTTGAGGATGATAAATGCAGACGTAATAGCCAAGGGGGTGTACTATTGTCTTGTATTTTCTTTGAAAACGACTTAAAAAGGATTTAACTTTAATTAATTTCCTCGGAAACTGGCGAGGCTCATCAAATGAACATTATTTTTATAGCGAATGTGAACCTTTAAAAACGGCATTTCAACTCGAAACAACTCATTGACAGATTTGTTTAATACAAATGATGTTTCATTACCTGGACTATGACTAGACTTTTAGTCATTTTTGGGGTTTAATTTCCGTTCTTATTATTTGAATTTATTTCTGAAAACGGAATGGGATATATTTAGTTTTTTTAGCCAGATTTTCTGAGTTATGCTGAATTTGGAACGGAACTCGAATTATTGTTTAAGGTGGCGTTGAACAACAAATAACGAGGCGGATTAAAATAAACACTTTAATTTTTTTGTTAGTCTTGAAATTATTATAACTATTTTCTTAATGAAGGAAACTTAACACGAACATCATCACAATTAAATAAAATCGTTAGGACACTTTGACGTTTTCAACGCAATAGAATGATGTGACGAAAATTGGTATTTTTGTATAAAATTTTAAGTAGAAAGAAAGTAGTAGATACAATGGATTTTTCTGCTTAATGTTGCATACAAAATCCTATTAAACATACTGTGTGAGCGTCTTAAATGTTTCTGTAACCTTCACAGTGATTGAAGAACAGTAGAAACTACTTTAGAAATTTAGGAGTTAACCTACCTTGAAACAAATCCCACAAACGAAACCTTAGTGTTAGTGGAGGTCCGACGAAAAATTACACTAACAAAACATTGCTACTTTGGTTTGGCCAGTCAATTGGACAGAAGACAAAGTGATGACGAGTTCTGTATGCGACGAGCGGTAATGGACAAAAAGAATCAATCGCAAACTTAGGTTAGGTTAGGTTTAGGGGCTGACAGTTGATGTTTTTACCGTCACACTTACATCAATACAGATCCATTGTGATACCCGCGAGTATTGCTACTCAGGCTAATAAGAAAAACCTATGTGTTTAGTTAGTCAAGCCATTTAGAGGCCTTGACGAAGTTCAGGATGCTAGTACCTGGCGTACTAGAGAGTTCTTCTAAACCCCCGAAGAAAAAGTTGCCAAGCAGTTTCTTCCTTTGGTGGGAAAGTGCGGGACAGTGACACAGAAAGTGCGAAGTGTCTTCATGCACCTCCTCGTCACCGCATCCTATGCAGATTATGTCCGGTGATAATGCTTGCAAGAGATCGAAGTGATGCCTTGTGTAGCTGCATAATTTTTCCCGTTCTTTGTTTGTTAAAACAGGGCTAGACCTTTCTTGTTGTGCCGCAGGTGTCAAGAAGATTCCACCTTTCATCAGCCTTGATAGTTATTCTTTTTGAGATTTCCTGTTTTAAATAACAGGTAGGGGTGCTAACTAGCTGAGCTTGGCTTACGTCAAGCATTGACCCTAATCTTGCTAATTCATCGGCCTTCTCATTGCCTAGTATATCGCTGTGGCCCGGGACCCAGCAGAGTCCAATGTTGTGCTGTGCGCCAAGAACCTTGAGCTCTTCGCGGCAGCATGAAACAAGCTTATGATTTTACCTCAGTTGCAGTAATCGCTTTTATTGCCGCTTGGCTATCAATGTAAAAGGTGATATCAGCTCGTGGTATCGCCATCATTGATACCTTTTTAGCAGCTGTTGAAACTGCCAAGACCTCTGCTTGGAAGACGCTACTGTAGTCTGGAAGCCTAAGCGAGGCGGTTAACTTGAGAGAATCGGAATAGAAGCCTGCTCCTAAACCAGTGTCCATTTTAGAGCCATCAGTATAGATAGCTATTGACGACTCACTGAAGTACGGTATATTATTTATCCATTCCTCTCTGCTTGGGATGGCAGCCTGGAATGGTTTGTGAAAATCAAGTTCGGGTGTCTTATAGTCTGTTGTAGTACTATGACCCATAATTTTATGAAGGATCTGGGCATGTCCCATGGAACTATTTTTCCAGACTTTAGTTTGACTAAGTCTCAGGGCACTTTTGGCCGCAGATTCTTGAACAAAGAGGTCTAGGGGAATAATATCGAGTATAACTTCCAGCCCCGCAGTTGGAGTGGATCTCATTGCCCCAGTAATGCCAGTGCACGCTAATCTTTGAACTTTTGTCAAAGTTTTCAGGTTCGTGCTCTTTTCTAAAGCTTTCCACCATACCAAATTACCATAGGTTAGTATTGGTCTAATTATTGCCAAATACATCCATCTGATAATTTTAGGATTTGGTCCCCAGGTTTTTCCGAAAATTCTATTGCAGGAGTAAAAGGCAGTCGATGCGTTTTTGAATCTATCTTTGGTGTTCAGGCCCCAGTTTAGTTTTTTATCTAAGATCACACCGAGATACTTTCCGTGATCAGAGATTTTGAGAGGGCAGCCTTCAATTGAAGGTATTTTAAAATCGAGTATTTTGCGTAAATAGCACTAGTTCTGTTTTAGCTCGATTGACTGTCAGCCCACAGTTCTTAGTCCATTTGCTTACCAACGAGAGGGCGTATTCTGTTTGTTCACTGATAGTGGGTAGGAATCTGCCAGTCATCAGCGTAGGCTACTATCCTTACTCCACTTGATTTCAGTTTAGAGAGTATGCCGTTCATGACAAGAACCCAGAGTAGCGGTGAGAGGACTCCACCCTGGGGGGTTCCCCTGGATGTGGTTACTCTCACCCTTTCCTCCGCGAGTTCAGAGTTATTGCCTTTTCGACTTTGTGGTCGTCCAAGGCTTGTTTCATTGTTTCGTTCTTCACGTTATTGAAGGCTTCCTCAATATCCAAGAACGTTGCAAGGGTGTATTCCTTGTCATTCAGTGATTTTTCTATGACGCTGACAACACTGTGCAATGCTGTTTCAAAGCTTTTTTCTTTAATGTAGGCATGTTGAAATTCCGATATACAGTTCGGTTTCAGGGTGCTTCGGATGTGTATATCAATTAGACTAATGGGTCTAAAGTCTTTGGCCTCCGTATGGCTAGGTTTACCAGCCTTAGGGATGAAAACTACCTTTACCTCACGCCACGATAAGGGAACATACCCCCATTTAAGGCTATTATTGAAAATGCTAGCTAGGTGTGGGATGATATGGTTTATGCTCTTCAGAAGCATCATATAATATAATATTCGATGGTACTAGGGTTTCTGCATGAGACTCTGATTCTGGACTACGGATATCAGCTACGCAGCCAGGAAAATGAGTATTCACAAGGAGCTCAAGTGTTTCGTGACCGGATTCAGTCCAGCTTTCTGTAGGTTTTTTAAGAGAACCATGAGTGACTGAATCCTTGGTCAGAATTTTCCTGAGCCTTGCCGATTCATTTGTGCTTTTTATTTCGTCGCAAAAGGCCCTCCAAGAGCTACGTTTTTCTCGTTGTGTTTCGGCCTTAAACATACGTTGACTAGTCTGATAATGTTCCCAGTCAGCTTCTTTCCTAGTTCTTTTTGCAACGTTGAAAAGTCTTCTAGTTTCTTTTCTTAAGTTGCCTATTTCAGTAGTCCACCAGGGTGTTTTTTTCCTACCTTTTCCCATATGATTGATGGGTTAGCTTTTTTCTAAAGCGTGGTTCAGAATAACTCTGAGTTTTTCTGACGCACGGTCTATGTCGGAAGGGTCTTGAATTAGAAGTGAGTCCGGGTTTTGAATCCCCTGTCCTACTTCCCTAAAGAATCGCAAACTTAACAAGCTGTACCAAGATGTTGACGTGGTCCAGAAAGCTAAGAACAAACGACTATATTGGCTCGGCCAAATCAAGCAAATGGACAACACCACTCCAGCCAAGAAGATCTTCTTTCTTAGCCCCCAGTTTCGAGATGACCAGAAAAACTGAAAATACGTTGCAAGTACCAGGTAACTGCGGAGCCAGAAGATTTGGTTTTGAAGGCTGGAGAATGAATGTGCACACCGTTCACGATGGAAAACTGCCGTGTCTCAGGCTGAATTCCTGAGTAACGTTGTGTCTTGTGGCTTAGATGTTATGTGCGTTGTAGGTTCGAATCCTTCTCGTGCCCATAAAAGTTTTTAAATCATCTTTCTCGGGCACAACATCTTGCGAAGAACTGATAAAACTTCCAAGAGTCATGAAAAAAGTGCTTCTCAACTTTGCCGTTCGGATTCGGCCTTAAATTGTAGGTCACCGCAATTCTTCACATGCGCTCAGAGAATTGTTGATGAGAGAAAGCCACTTAGGACTTGGCTCTTCAAGAGCTGTCGCGCCACTCTATTAATAAAAAACAGCATTGACTCAAGAAGTAACAATAATTTAAAAGTGAGAGATGGAGAGAGACATGAGACTGTACAATAGTGTTTCTGCCTCATTGAAAGGAAACATGTTGGTTTTCAGTTGTTGTTTATATCCTCGGTCGGTACACTTTTCAATTGATTTACACATGCTCGTTTTGTATCGCATTTGATCAGAACATGTACAAGGCACTCTGCTTCTTTATATTCAAACAATTATAAATTATTCTTCAACCTTTGCATAACCTCGACGAAACGTTAGCTCATGAGTCAAAAACAAAAAAATCATATACCCATTCCGAATCTCACAGCACGATCACGACATCCATTTGAAATACAATTTGTAAGCCATTACATTAGCATGTCATTCCAAAATGTTTCGAATAAAGCTTCTGATTCCAAAGGTCGTTCCTGTGCATTAAGGTATGTATAGACACAACCCATAGACATATTCATGACTACGACAACAAACGACAGAGTTCTTACATACCTGATTATTTGGGAAGGTTCCATCCTTGTCAATGGCATTCACTTGGGTAACCTTTGTACCTATCGGTTCACCCTCAAGTACGGTTTCTTGTTCGCGTTCAGTGAATAGCGGAATCTCATCATTAACATCCTCAAGCATTATGTAGACAGTTGCTTCAGATGCCAACTGTTGTGCGCCATTGTTCTGTAAAAAGAGAAAAAGCAAGAAATAGAATGGAATTAACATTTAAACCATTTGAAGGAGAAAAACATTTAATTTGAAGTTATATGTTAGGGGAGTTCATTCCATCCCAGTGAATTTTATATTTTCAGACATTTTTCAAACCCTATCGTTTTTTACTAGGGAACTCTGGAAGAGATGACTTTTGAAGCCAAGAATGTTTCGCCAAAAATATGAATGCTTTTAATCATTTTTTACTCAGCAGTTATTCAAAATACAAAAATTCTTAATTACAGGACCAATGAATTTTTGATTCAATTCTCATTCCACATTCTGAAAGCACTCTCATTCTTCCCTCACTCAATGGGGCAATCTTTGACCCTGAGTAACATATACATCAGATGAGAAAGAGGCTGATTGACGAACAAAATAAAAACCACAACAACTGAGAGCAAATTCTTTACATCATCATGAATCAATCTGGGTCAACTAGCTGTTTACTGCAAATACAAAGCGGTTTAATGGCATCTATACGTCCAAGTTGTTGTAGGTGTGTGACAAGTCCACATGTCCTGTCCAAGTCCACATCATGTACTCGCATTAAATGTGTGTACTACAAGCAGTACAAACATCAATAAGGCTCTTAGAACATCAAATTTTCGATATGTTGAAGTACCAATACTATCGACATCCTACATGCGTAAGGATTCGAAATGCATCAAACGAATTTGTGGTCTAGGTATAATTATACGTGAATACAACAACCAACTGATTGATTGTTATCCTTCTGCAATGATAGTTGCAATGTTTGTATACACTCACTGCAGAAGGACATTTGTCACGAGCGATTTTCAATTTGTTATACCAACTTATACACAACATATTGATGGACAGAAACTAGTCGAAGGTTGACATGCGGAACCGTTAAAGCTTGTCGCCAAGCAACGATTTGGAACTCATCTAATGGGATTCTTTAATCTTGTAAGTTGTTGTAGCTTAACATGTAAGCTTGCTATTCAAGTGCAGTGCAGAGACTTTAATTGAATCGGCATTCATGTACTTACAGTTAAATTGAGTTGATTTACTATGTCAGATCTTTCCCTTTTGTGTTATAAGATTAATAACAATAATTTATAAATAGAAAATGGATCGCAGACAGTTTTCCAATTTGCCCATTTTATCAGATAAGTTTGATGCGGAAAAGAACTAAGCACGCAGAAAATCCAAATGGGGAAACATTCCCCATTTGTCATTTTGGTTCTTTATATTCTTTTATATTTTGATAAATGATTCGTTGAGGGAATAAAAATAAAAGAATATTGATGACAGGCTCTGAGACAGTTTTTGTGTGTTTTTTTGTATTTCTTTTAGCATTTTATTACAAGGTGTTTCAAAGATAGTGAATAACGCGTCAAGATTGAAAATTACCATGGGGATAACTTGCTTGTGCGAAGTCAATTTCAACTGAACGCGTGAGGAATGTGCGTCTGGGAACTGGGAATATCATTTGATGAATTTTCTGCACTGATGGTTTTGTTGAATATTTTCATATTAACTAAAGGCCGAATAAATGGAAAACTGCTAAGCCAGTTTGCCTTTTTTATTATTGAAATTAAAACACAGGCGTTTGAGTTCTTTTTGTGCACTCATCAACAAATATGTATTACTGTAATTGCTTATCCTATAGGGCAGGGGTGGCCAATTTACTCGAACTTAAGATCTACTGTCTGCTGACCAAACCCTGTTCGATCTACCTTTTCCATAACTTCTGAAATTTTAAATGAAACAACATATTAGGTCATTTCGCGTACTTTCTGCACTAAAATTCGTAAGACCGGACATTTCAAGGATTAAATGTAAAATTCTCTCATAGAAAAACCAAAGTGCAAAAAAGTAAGTGAATGGGAAAACAACAAATTTTGCCCACATTTTAACTGTCAAGTTTTTTTGTATGAAAAATTGAGGCTTTGAATTTGAATTTATTAACGATGTTCACATTGGACTATTGCCGCCAACTTATTTTGAAGTAAGGCCAATCTGTCGTGTTCAAACACAAAAGTAGTGTGAACACTAAGACTCACATTGACGTCTTATAGTTGTCATAAATTGACAATAGGCCACTTCCACCTAACAACATCTCATTGATGTGAGACCAAGAAGAATTGCTACTGAAATTCAATTTTTTTTGGCGTGTAAGAAATGTGCAAAATCGAATCAATCCCTTTTTTGAATGTCTTCGTTGTCTGGTCAGTTGTTAAATCGTTTTGTACAGAAAACGTAGAAAAATCAAACACGTAGTAAATATGTGTAATATCCTTTTACAATTATGTGTAAATCCGTCTCCAAATTTTCAATTTTCAAGAGTAATCAATCCTTCGAGAAAAAACTTAAATTTTTTTGTGAAAGAAATGCGTTTAAGGGAAAAAAATGCCACTTTTACGTCACGAATCTTGGATCTTGGGTTATAAGAAAAGCCACATGAGATCTCAATGTCACTTTGACTGAGGCAAAATCATTTGGTGGAACATAATTCTCAATTCTCATTGACATAAAATGGTTACCTTACAAATTGTTGTTGTACATTGTCAGTCACGTCGAATATTTTCATCTCAGAGATCTCAGAAAAAAATCTCATTTCTCATTTTATTTCCACTTAAAAAATCTCTGAGATCTCAGTGAGATGTTGTTAGGTGGAACTGGCCTAATTAATTTGACGGAATATGCCAGATGTCAAAAAAAATCCATAAATTTTTAGTTTGGTTTGAAAATCCTGCCTCAATTTGTTGTCTTTTTCTTACCAGCACGTGCGAAAGAGAAAAAAACATATAGACGTCAAGATAAGTCGGAGGAAAGAATCCAATGTGAACAGCGTCATTTATTTATTTGCTATTTTCAATCAAATTTGACATTTTTCACAAATCTCTCGTCAGCGCTCTCTTTTACGAAAAACTACAAATTTTGTAAGTACGCGAACAGGATGTGGTTAAATTTCATAGTTTTTCGTAAAATTGGACTGTTTTAGGAGGGTACGCGAACGGACCTATTATTCAATTTACAAATGGAGTATTTTTTATTTGAATAACAAAATACAAACTGATGACAACAACTGTGACTAGTGACTAGTGTGAGCATTGCGTCGGAGCATTTTCCGCTAGATTCGCAAATTCAGGTTTCTATTGGGAAATTGCCAACCTTAAGGAATCCAATGTATGGCTGTCTGTCAAGCGAGAACGGTGTTTCTTTTTTGTCTGTTTTAGATAAGAAAAAGCAGACTCACAAGAATGCAGCTGTTCAACACATTTCTTCAAATTTCGATATTTCTTGTTGCAAACCAATGCCCAGGAATCAAGACTAGAAGATGACTTTGCTTTTAAAAATATGCCACAGCGCGGAGTAATAATTTCGCTTTGAAGTGTCATTTGGTCCATTTAAAATCTATCTGCAAATTTTGTAGCCTGTTAATTGATTTGACCATAGAGAATGTATAATACCTAGAGTCACGACTTCGAGTGTTCGCTCTCTTTTTGCCTACAAGCTGCAATTTGGTCGTTTTGTACTAACCCAGTGAGAATGTGTTAGTTTTCCAATGCTTTTTAAATGAGAAACTGCACCCATACATTCCCACTGAGTTAGATACAATGCTCAGGTTGGAGTCGAGGTGGGTTTCATGGGCTCAGATTTCGAAAATAAGATTCCGTTGAGCTCAGCATTTTCAAAAAAAAAACTTGAACATACAAAAAATGCATGTAATATGAAAAATAAATACGTTATATTTTTTCTTTGCACTTTTAACATATAATTGCACTATAATTTACCAATATTTGTATCAAAAATCTTAATAAATCTTAAGAAAAAAGTCGTGCGTTTAGTCTGGTATTTGCTGTAGTGGAAGTCTGTCACTTTGGGTTTGTGCATCAGGAAAAAAATTATGTCACGGGTGAGTACTCACTCTTTTGTCACCTCTTACACAGGTTCACGGACACGAAAAAAAGAGAGGATTGTGAGAGTTCACCTCTTACACAGATTCACGGACACGAGGATTTTGAGGGTGTTTTCGGCAAGGGAGGAAAAGGTCGCGACTCTAGATATTATATATTCTCTATGGATTTGACTATGAACGAATTACTAAACGTATAATTGTTAAATCTTAGTAGGCTGGGAACTGAAAACTTCAAAATCATACAGGGATGTGCTTGAAAACTTGAAAAGTTGTACAACTGAAAATAGAGAGGACGTTTTAGCTAAGGTTTTCGTAACAAAATTTGAAAAAAAAATTACACTTGTGGTCGTTTTCCGTTTTTTGTTCTATATGGTTGTTCTTGTTTTATATGGTAAATGGAAAAAAGAAGATATGATGGTTGTAGTACGATCGACTGAATTAATAGTCACGATCGACCGGTTGGACACCCCTGCTAACAAGATAAAGGCTAAAAACAAACCGAAGCGGACAAAACGTTTGTTCGCTCTTCCCCGGACACAGGTCCATTGTTCTTATGAGGCAACACACACAGAAAAAGACACGACACAATAAAAAGTCTTGTCCGCTCATCAGTTGCAGTAAATACATGGGGTTGTATAAGAGCAAACCACACCAAAGAAGACAAACAGTCCCGGACAAAATGTCGACGCCTAAAAGTACACACCGTCTTATGAAGAACCACAGACCAAAGTGAACAAGACAAACAAACAGATTTCGACAAACGGACATAATGGTTATACTTGGATTTTTATTTTATTGCGATATTTCTTGTTGTATATTGTGCAATTTGGTATGGATGTTATTGTAATGGTAAAAAGAATTAAGAAAAAGAAGAATTAAGAAGAGATTTCTTATGTGTGGATGTTTGTGGTTTCAAAGAAGTGTGCATGAAAACTCGACTACATTTTTTCGTATGTATACATATGTATGTAAATTGTATATACACATATAATTCCAAAATGTGTCTGCAGAGAATACTTAGTAGGAACGCTGTCCACGTGGTTCATTTTTGTTTACATTTTTGCATCCCGTTAGGTCTCACGTACACGAGAAATAGATGGCAATGTATGTATACTGTATATTATACACATGAAATTACAACAGTTTGTCTGTTTCTCGATAAATGTGTTTGTGCCATTCATCGAGGAATAAAAAAGCAAAATAAAATCAAGGGAAAACGCAACCTATTTTTTTTTTTCAATTTTTGTCTTCTTTGTTTGTCCGCTGGCAAAACACACCGAATGCGACGAGGACAAAATATGTTGTCTTTGTCGTCCTCGGTGTGGGGTGAATTACGACACGATTTTTTGTCTTGCGACAAGCAAACAGTTTGTCCGCTTCGGTTTGTGTTTAGCCTTAAGAGATGTCAGAAAGTCTTTGTGTCGATTGTATTTGAAACTACAAGTCGGTTGAAGGACTTTCACCATAAGTGTTTTCTTTTTAAAACGTCGGGGACTGTTCTCGTAAACACAGTCAACAGAGATAAAAATCGAACGGTGTCAAATCGCATAATCTTGGTGACCAATTTACGTTGCCAAAACGTGAAATTACGCGAATACGAAACTTCTCACGCATACAAGTAATAATTGATCGAGCTGTGTGGCTTGTTGCCCCGTCTTGTTGGAACCATATATCGTCCAAGTCGTAATCTTCAATCATCGTCCAAACAAAAATCGGTTAGGTACCTATCATTCGACCATACCGCTCCAAATGTACTGTAACCGGCCATAGAACACACCAAACAGTCTCTTTTTCTGTGGGTTTTCTGAACCTCATATACGACAATGTTGTTTGTGCTTCAATCCTAAAGAAATTTTTACAACACCCAAGAAGTGTATCTACGGCCAACAAGCTTCAATTGTTGAGTGATTTGAACTTTGCAAGGATGGAGATGCAAATCCAATTGCAAAATACTGCATAGTGAGGTGTACAACAAGTTCAACTGCTGCAAATGCCGGAAAATCTTTAAGTTCGGAATAGCAATTGAAGAGAAATGTTCTAAGAAAATCCGAATGAAAAATAAATTACCTTAGAAATGCATATTTACTGGAATTCTGAAACACTGAAAATTGTGTCACCGAATGTTAATCAAAAAACATTCCTATAGAAAAATAATTATACAAACAAACGTACGTGCGTCGCTCGTTGCAAGCATTGGAAAGTCCTTTGAATTTATTTATTTTTACATAAACAGCAAAACACGGCTTTTTATAGTTTCCCACTCAGGAAAACAAACAAATGGTATGCTCATAAAATTTGAAACTTGTCAAAAGCATCCTTTTAACAGTAATTTACAGCACCAACCCTCCACCAGCAAAAGAAGTGCGCCATATTGGCTAGCTTGTAATTAGGCAATATTTTGTTTTAATTACAGCAAAACGTGCTTCTTATGAATCCATTAGACTTATGTATATGTGCTCAAGAGAATTCCCATTACACCACCGACACAATATAATTTATCTCAATTAATAACTTTCATTATACAAAATTATCGATTTGAAAATAAATTCTTAAACACTTACAATTAACATCGAACCTCAGCGGCGGCGCATATTGACCATCAGAATTAAATTCAACATTCAAAATATGTAATTCCACAACTCTAGGTTCAATTAATGGAAATTTGTGTGAATTTTTCGGTGTGGTTTTTCTCTGTGATGTGAATATGCGGCAATTCGGCATGGTTAACATTTTCCTAAAATTTAGTGTTTGTTCGTGCCGGCAGCTAGCACTCTTGCATGGAAATATGTTTGTTCTTGAATAAATTCCATATGGAAAATACATCCAACATTCATGTATGGAATATGTTTTATGAAATTAGTTAGTTTAGGAAGGTACACGAATTTTGAGTAGAGCCGGGTCTAGATGTATGTTGAATGGGGAACACATCACGGTCGTCCGATGTATAGAAAGGGGACAGTAATTGGAGCCCACAATATTCATTCAAGGTGTGGGTGACATCAAAGCTTGTAAAATGAATTGAGATTTTGTGCCATCTTGATTAAGGGTGGGGTTCCACAGACACAAGCCACCCGACAACGACGAGGACTATGACGACGACGACGACGAGCGACCTGTCATATGGCGTGTTCCTACACGATGTTATACAAAATTCCGGCTGATTGTTGAAAGGCAAGGGATTTTACATTGAACAAAATATTTTAACATACACTTAACTCAATTTTTTTCTCTTTTTTTGAATAAAAGTTTCTGAGTGCAGGATGGCACACTTCAAACTTTAAACGAGGCAAACAGAAAAAAATAGAGAATTGCTCTATACAACAAGATGAAAGTCCTCTGGCTGGGTAACATTTGAATTTATCTTGTAGTAAAATAAATGTTTTAATGTGAGATTTTTCTCGCATGCATTAAGCATAAGCAATGGGCAGACGTGTGCTGTGTGTTACCGATTTGAATTTGTCGAAAAGTTTTAACGGTAATGGAAAATCTTTTTTTGTTTTGAAGAGCTTACATTTTGAAACACTACTAATGTTTTCATATTTACACACTTTAAACTTCCCTTAGTCATGAAAATTGTTAAGTGATTTTAAACAAGAATGGAAATTAAGTGACAAGGCTAGTAAACAGGTGAAATGTCGACAGATATGGCACGTTTTGCATTCTGAAACAAAGTTGAACCCCAATATTTTGATTAATAATGACAAAACAATGATTCAAAAATCTTTAGAGGTGGGTATTCTCATTCTACAATCTTAGCCAATGAATGGCCCCAAAACACAATTGCCTTTGTTTAATGGGAAACGGCACCAGTCTAATGACCGACCTCAGTGTTCGGACGGTTTTGTAATTAATTGGGAATAAAAGAGAAACTTAACAAACAACTACAAAATACATAATCATTAACAGATCGAATGTATAACGGAAAAGCTATGGGTCTAGCACCAGCCGCTGCTGTGGCAGACCTTGAAAAAATATACTGGGAACGTTCATTTTGTGTGACCTTGTAATCAAATGTAGTTTGTTTCAGTGAAAATATACTGATCGTCCAAAAACTCAAGAAAAAAAAAATAAATTTTGCTTTTTTTTAATCGATTTTTTCAGTGTCCGGTCCGGGTCACTGGTTCAAAATATAGCGAAAATCTTGTCTGCGGACAGCTACAAGGTTTTATTTTATTATTTTTCTGTGTTGAAATTCTTTTTGAAACGATCAACTTATTTGGACAAAGTGCTCTTTTGTATCCAGAACGCAAATTTTCCACTTATCATCCCACTATTGCATTTAAAACGAAAAACAACAATTCTGTGTTCGACCGTCCGGAGACTGCCTTAAATTTTTGTTCGGATGTTAAAATTTTGTTATCATTATTTATTCTTTGTCAGATAAAACCTGAACACGGAAAGAATAAAACCAGTTTCTTTCCTCCACTTTTCTATTTATTTGAAAATAATATTTTCCATACATGCATACAGAAAAAACACAAAAAGAAACCAAATAGACGATCAACGTTTCAGCCATATCGAAGGGTTATGTACACAAAAAGCAGGCTTTGTTCATTTTCAATTTGATTTTGGAAACAAGAAACAAAAATTAGTTGACCTTGACAAATACAAATTCAGATAGAAAAGAGGAGAGTTATGTACCACTTAAGCGACGAGTGATGAAGTAGGTTCAAACGTCCGGAGACTCAGTTTCGATTGATCGGAGACTGATCGCGATTTTGTTATTTTTATATTTATATTTATAAACAATTAGGAAATACCTCTCGATGCAGAAAATGGTTATACTCCACACGTAACAGAATACAATTAAAATTCCGGACACTCGATTTTAAGTCCTCCGGAGACTAGAACCATCGTCCGGAGACTCCGCAAAATCGTTCTTTTTAGAATTTATCACTTTAAGTCAATGTTATAAGTTACTTTCAATTCATTTAAGAACCAAACTACTGAGAAATGTTTATAGTTTTATAAATATTTTAGGATTTAAATGAAACACTAAAGGGCTGTTCACATGAGAACGACCGACGACTGACGAATAAATGATGAAATGTGGTTTAAATTACTTTACCGACCTCAAATCTTGCTGATATTTAGCAAAATGATCGATATTCAGATCTCTTCGGTGCGATCTGTGAAGTCCAATTCGCATTCCACATACAATACACACTCCCAACGAACAAAATGTTCGCGAGCGTATAACCTTAAAAATCATTTTTGCCTTATGTTTTGAACAACCAAAACATAAGGCAAAAATGATTTTTAAGGTTATAAGGTTCACGACGAATTAAAAATTCTCATGTGAAAGAAATGTCAAAATCAACGAATTTTCGTTCATTCGTTGGTCGTTGTTCGTGCTCATGTGCATAGTGCTTAATAAAAAAAAAGATATCATTGAAAGTGCCAAAGCACAGTGCGAGATTAGGGAAAATGGGATAGACGGAGAGGGTTAAGGATGAGGTGTCGGTTAACATTGGCTTTGAATTCCTGCACACTGCAATGACTGGGAAAGACAGAGTGTGGAAGACAGTTCCATATCCGAGTAGTACGGCTAAAGAACGATTCTCTGTACATGACCGTACGACCGAAGTTGGGCTCGAGGGTGAACTGATGCGTATTCCTGGAGGCGCGGGTATTACGGTTGAATATCTTAAGGGGAGGAACGCAACTGGCTATTTCTCTAGAGCATATACCGTTGAAATAACGATAGAAGAGGGTGAGGCATGAGACATTACGTCGGTGTTCAAGTGACGTAAATTTCTCAAAGATGTTACGGTCACCAATCATCTTAAATGCTCTTCTCTGGATGCTGTCCAAAAGACTTAAATACGTTGCTGGAGCACCAGCCCAAACGTGGGAGTTGTACTCAAGCTTTGGACGTTACCCTAGACTAATTCTGCTTAGCAATGAAGCTCACTTTTGGTTGAATGTGTGTGTCAATAAAAAAGACTGCTGACTGATCGATCCAAGAGAGTTGTTCTGGATGCCCTCACAGTGATTGAAAAACAGGTAAAACTAGTTGGCCTTGAAGTAATAGTACACAAGACTTTGATTTTAGCAACCCCACTCTATGTTCGAACTGTACCTAGATGTGGTTGAAGCCCAGAAAGCCAAGAAAAGACGACTACATTGGCTCGGCCACGCCACATCTAGTGAAGGGACGACAACGCTCCAGCTAAGAAATTCTTCTCGTGGCAGCACCCAAGTTTGAGACGACCTTTCGATGACTGATGAAAGCATGCGAGGGACCATCCCCGAAGGAAAATCGCTTTGTCTTAGCCTGAGATCCTACATGGATTGGGAGTCGGCTAACTCAACAACTCAACAGAACGTCACAGTCAATAGTTACCGCTATATAGTCATGGTTACTGACTTTTTGAACAACCATGTGTAAGAGTTGACGTTTCAGCAACACGGCGCAATATGTCAAAATTATTGATTTATTAAAGGAAATGTTGTTTTATTAACCGCAGAGTTTGACTTAATGCACCTTGATTATTTTCATTGGGGATGTTAGAAGTCGCTAGTTTACGCCGATATACGAAATATTTAATTTAAAAAAAAAATTAAATCCCTACTTGGTAATTGAATTATTTAAAAAGATAGAATTATATCGAATTTAGTTTTTATTTTTTATTTTTTTTAAACAAAAATATAATAAAAACATTCTGGAAATATTTAAAACCCGAAAATAATTAGTTTGATTTTAGTTTCAGGAAAAAAACATGTTAATTGAATAACAAAAATCCATAAGGTATTAAAACAATATTATAATGTGGAAATTGACCTTAATTTAATCAAAATAAAATAAATATTACCAACCGAGAGGCAATTTTGTTAGAATTTCCTTTCGAGCACCAAAAAATGCTTATTTAAAATATTATCGATGCTCATGGAAATATAGCATTGTTTCCAGATACTCGATATTTTAATCGTTAAATTTGCTTATTATTATTTCTAATTTATAATGCAGACAGAGAAGGAAAACACATCCAAATTAAGTATTCATGTGTTGCAAAAAAAAAAAAATATTTCAAATCCAGCAATGAATTCATTTACTTTACAGTTCAAATTGAAAAACAATAAGCCGATATGCCAGCCCCCGATTAAAAATATAAAATTCTATAAATTATTATAACGAATGAAAAGAATTAACCTGCAGCCAACAGTTACAACAGAATGTTATCGTATATTCATTTTTGTTCGCACCAAACAATACAATCTGAAGACAAATTAATAGTGTTGTTGTCATTGGCGCTAGAGACAATGCACCAACCTTCAAAGGCAATTGTAAAGAATAATAAATCCATCAAAACCCAAGGGGTTCCCTTTGAACTCCCGCCTAACCCTCTTAAATACAAAGGAAAATCTATAAACAAGGACGAACAAAAAAACCTATAGACGAGTTTTTTAACGAACATCACACACAAAACACAACGAAGGCAATCTTTTGACTTGGCTGGTGTTCATGAACTGGAAAGAAAGTCATGTTCAAAGGATCTTTCACTTTCCATCATCAGAGTAGGTATATTCCTCGCCGTGTGTATTGCGCCCGGACAACATACCGAAACCTTGTTGGTCTTGGAATACCAAAAGGGGGAGAAGTGTTTTTTTTTTGTCTATAGCCTTTCCGAACTGATCTTCTATAGACTTTGCCTCTTTCTATAGATTGGGTCATGCATAAACAAGAGTACATGCATTATTCCAAAGGACAGATGCTCTTGTATGGAGCTACTCAACTACTCATATCAAACTATTCCTTTATTTTTTGCATAACTTTACTGAGGCAAAGGATAAAAAAAATTGATGCTAACTCAAATGTATGTGGTATGAGGGGTGTGGATTTGTATTTGTCAGGATTTCGAATTTAAGTTTTATGAATATAATTTGAATAATATATTGATGTTGTCGGTTGGTTTTTGGTTACGGAATGACGATGACGAAGGTGAATCCTGTTGCTGTTGTTGAAGGACGTTGGAATGTTAGAAATAAAACAAAATATGCATAGATTTTGCATAAAAGTATTAAATGTGATTTAAGAAGGAAAGGATAGACGGACTTATTTGGGGATGAAGACATATAGCCTTGGGACACCTCTTGGAAACACATGTAGAGATGTAGAGAGAATATTGATAGGGTTTGGTCTTTATATTTTCGGGTTCTATTTTCTTGCTGTCCGTATATTTATGGGTTGTTTAAAGCTTCCTGAATGCAAGTTTTTAAACAGAACAGATCAGAATAGACCAGACCAAACTTAAACTCTTTCAAAGCTTCTCATCTTAGATGTTATACAAAATAGAGTTCTAAGATTGATTGGTTATAGTACATATATACATAGAGTGGCGCGACAGCTCTTGAAGAGCACAAGGCCTAAGTGGCTCACTCTCATCAACAAGTCTCTAGATGCGTGTGAAGAATTGAGGGGACCTACAATTTAACGCCGATTCCGAACGGAAAAGTTGAAAAGCACTTTTTCATGACAGATAATACACTTGGAAGTTTTGTCGGTTCTTCGCAAGAGGCAGTGCCCGTGAGAGATGAAATATAAACTATGGGCACGAGTAGGATTCGAACCCACGACGTTCTGCTTAGCAGCCAACGCACCAAACCACTAAGCTACGGACACTACGATTGGTTATATTGACATCATATGTTAGCTCTGAAGATGTTGTCGAGAGCTTTATTTAATTGAAATCCAATGCTGTTGGTTTTGATAACCTCCATCCCACCTTTCTAAAAGCCATGCTCCCAATAATCTCGCCACATCGCACTTACGTCTATAATACCATTCTTACAAAGGGAATCTTCCCGTCAAAGTGGAAAGACTCTAAAATTGTACCCATCCCCAAAAATAGTGCCAACACGGAGTTTAGGCCCATTGCAGTGCTTCCTTTCCTATCCAAAGTCCTGGAAAAAATAATGCAGAAACAACTTTCTGGACTTCTCTTGCAAAACGGTCTTCTTGCTTCAAAACAATCCGGGTTTCGCCCTTCCCACAGTAGTACATCAGCACTCTTGGAAGTTGTTGAACGGGTGCGTAAAGCGTTGGATGCCAACAAAGTTTCATTTTTAGTTTTCCTAGATTACTCTAAGGCATTTGACACTATCAACCACCACATCCTGTGTCAAAAACTTTTAAAAATTTACAATTTTTCTCCTGACGCAGTCAAACTTATTTCCTCTTATCTCGGCCAGAGACGACAAGCGGTTGTACTGGGAAATAAAACTTCAAACTTTATGCCTATATCTATAGCGGAGTTCCACAGGGTTCAATCTTGGGTCCATCACTTTTCTCGCTTTACGTGAACGAAGTACCAAAACTCTTACGTATTGTGATGAGCACCTCTTTGCTGATGACCTCCAGCTTATGAAAAGTTGCCCAGTTGGAATGTTGAAAGATTGTGTTGATGCAATTAATGAGGATCTGTTATCGATCTTAAATTGGTCCGTAAAATGTGGTCTTACTTTAAATCCACTCACAAGCAAATGCCTCGTTATTTCTAAAAAGCCCGTGGACTTGGCCTGTTTTCCAGATATTCTTCTTGTAGACTCAAAAATAAAATTCGTGAATACCGCTAAAAATCTTGGTATTTGCTTTAATTGAACCTTAAGCTGGAAAGACCATATTAATCAAATTGTTAGGAAAGCTTATGGAGCTCTTCGATTATTGTGGCCAACAAGAAAGTTCATCCCATTGGACACTCGAAAAATTCTTGCAAAAACACTTGTAGTACCCATTCTTACATATGGCTGTGAAATTTTTTGTAAGCTTGATAGTGTCAGTCAAAGAAAATTGAATACTGTGTTCAATAACGTTGTGCGCTATATCTTTGGTCTTAGACGCTACAATCATATCTCTCAGTTCTCCAAAAGTATCTATGGCATGTCCTTAGTAACTTCTATGTCAGTTTACCTTCGAGTCAAACTTCGATTGTACTGTGAAATACAGAGATTCGTGTTTAGCCGTACTACGCGAATGTGCAATACTATACTACACTCTGTCTTCTGCAGTCATTTGTAATATTAAGATGTTCAAGAATAATGTACATCGACACCTCCTATTAAAACCTCTCCCCATTTTTACGTGCTCTATGTAGGTATAAAAGGGGTAAAAACCAATCCCAACTCTATTGATAAAAGTTGTCAAATAATCCCCTCCTTATTCATAAACTTCCAGAATATTACAACGTCATCTATCAATTTACCACCCCCGTCTTGAAGCGTTCTCAGAATTTAAAGTTAAAACCAACAACAACTTTAACCTTTTCACAATTCCCGACATGCTCCATTGCTCAGCCCCTTTGAAAATTGCAGAGCATCACAACTTTACAACCCGCAATTTCATAAAAAGGTTTATAGTTTAAACCGAATGAGAAAATCCTGTCATCCACATTCATTGTCTCAATGCAGTTCTCCCAAAGACATAAGTACAAGAACGAAGTACACCAACTAATTTCAAGGAAATTGAAATGTTTCCCATATCCTTCGACAAGCTTTTTATTCAATCCCCTTCAACTGCTCTCTGCTGCTCTTTTGTCTGTTTCTTTCATTCTCGAAAAACGAATAAGAAGTTAAAAAAAAAAAAAACAACTTTTGTATACTACCTATCTATAGAGTCGGATTTTATCGATTACGAATTCAATTTCCATGGCAAGTAAAACTTTTGCTAGTTTTGACACACTAAAGTCGGAGTGGATTACGAAATGTCAATCGGGAGTTGCACGTACACCAGCTACTTTATTCATTGGCCTGCGACTATACTGCTGAGACTGAGATCCTGTAAAACCAATTAGACACAACTTGCGTTCGGGGGTGGAGATTGGCATTTAAAGCATTTCATTTGTGTTTGCAATTTTCATTTCTCTTGATTTTGCTAGCAAAGGGTACGTGTATATGTGGCATATCCTTGTCACTATACTTTAGTCATGGGGCAATTGACAACTTATTTGTAAATCGAAACGGGTGTTTCTTTATCTTTTTGGTCGAGGAATGTTAAAACAAAGTTTTGATGATGTTTTTTGAAACATCCTGTACAAAGGAATGCAATTCAAAATGTAAATTGTTTCCTTGTCTTGTCTTTCTTTGTTCCTGTGTGTGTGTGTGGGTGTATTTGTTTTAGGTAATTATTTCTTCAAAAAGTAAATTGAATGGGGATTAATTTCTTTTATTTTGTGTGTATTTGTTCATGATCCTAGATGACGCAGCAGAATTATTTGTGAATTTCATATTCTCTTTATATAGTTTTGGGAGTCAGGAGTGATTCCTTAAGGAGTCATACCTAAATCGATTATTCTTTGTCATTGTTTTTTTGTTCTTTTTTCCAGAGTAAAATTACTTTCAATGTTTTCAACATTCTTTTCCTGTGAGTATGTGTATGCAACTTACTTCTAAGGAAGTTCAAGGATGAAATTCTGTAATTCCGCAAGGAATATGATTCATTTTTTTACAGGAATTTTATGATAATAGGATTCTCTATACTCTGTGTAGATTTTTCAGAAGAATGCTCTTACGTTCTTTGCCTTTTCTCTCGGACTCATAAGAAGAAGTGTTTTCATTGGAAATGTCTTAATGAAAAAGTATGCATGCATACGAAGTTGTACTTGTTGTACTTTTCTAATTAAGTAAAAAAGTAGGGTAACGGCACCAGTCTTCGGAGGTAACCTATCTAATAATGTGTAATGTGTCATTATTGTTAACATTTTTGGACTCACATACACAAGAAATTGACGGAAGTGTAAAGTGTTATAGTAAGAAGGAGACTCTGTATTTAGTTTCTCTTTCATTCCCCATAAAGTGCAAAATCACTCCGACACTGGGGTCTGGCCGGAAACTGGTGCAGTTACCCTAGTATAACCACGGAGACCTTCCTTCCAAATAACATTCACCATCATCATGAGGATTTTGGAATGCAAGTTCTGGATAGTGCTGTTCTGATAGTTTTGATCCAACAGAAGCAACAACATTGCAAAGCATTCCAAAATGTTTACCGCAAAACTTCGATGAATAAAATTTGATTATTGTTTGCATAAGCTTGTATAGTCCTGATAAAAATAAGTATTTATTGGAAAAATAAGTGTAAAGCTACCTTTAGAAACAGAAGAAGAAGACCAGCAAAAAAAAGAGAATATATAGTTACCAAAAAGCCAATGCCTGCATTACTATTAAGAGATACTGCCGACGACGAATCCATTTCCGTTTCGTATTCAAGCAGATATCAGTCGGTCCAGTCGATGATGTTAAAGTGAAGATTTCCAAACATGCTTTAATATTCGTTTCATTAGATATTATACCTCATATTGTTGACATTGAAATAAAATACAGAGATTTTAATGCGGTTAATATAATTCAATTGAGTGGCAACACTGGTGCGCAAGTGTAAATAAGTACTATAAAATCGCTCTTGAAAATTTTTTAATCTTTTTGAAATAAAATTAGTTAATTTCTTACAAAAAAAAAAATATCTGAATAGTTTTAAAATCACCATTTATATTTTCGGTTAATTCCTGATTAAGATAACTGGTTATCAAGGTAATCTTATAAAATTAAACAAAAGAAAGGTCGCGACTGAAGTTACATGACTGATCAAAAGAGGAACATTCATCAAACTTCACCTGAAGGTCCACACAATTTAGAAAACGATTACCACAGATCCCCAAAAATCTTTAAAAAACATCCAAATATGTCAATTTCTTCCTCCGATCTTGAAAAGATAAAATCAATTATTGATGAATCACTTCAAGTACAGTTCTCAAGAGCAATTGCAATGTTAGCAACAAAAGAAGACGTCAATAGACTGAACACCGAAGACCGATGCAATGCTCTGGAAGATGAGCTTGAACTACAAAGCCGTGAACTCAAAGGGAAGAATGTTATCTTAACGACCCCAAATGATCATAGCGATCCACAAGAAAAGGTGAAAAGTACTGTCAGGCGCTTGCTTGGAGGTACAGATGCACAGAGCATATCGCAATCGCAAGCGGTGAAAATAAGCGAAAATAACACTTTCATTAAAATGAAAGTTAACACTGGCTCTAATGAAATAGCTTATAAGATGCTAAGCAACTCATCAAAACTTAAAGGCACAGGTGTGTTCATCCAACGAGATATGACTAAGTCGATGCAAATTAAACGCCGAGTCCTACTGAGCTACAGGAAAATAATAAGAACAAATTTTCCAGACGA
>CAKKXW010000156.1:0-25909 GCA_920937365.1 Sphaerophoria rueppellii | reverse complement strand
CCCATATAGAGTGAAGTTGCTATGTTCTGTCGTAACTCAAAAGCTTCGTAATTTGGGATGTGCAAAAAAATTAATTGGTAACATGTTACGACAAATTCAGTCTCAAATTTCGTGAATAGTGGCTGGGTATAGGGAGATGGGTAGGGGTTAGGAAAGGTGAGGTTGTTTCCATACCGCGTTTTCGATCGGATACAGTGGTTAGGCGAGGGTGGAAGGTGCAACCATGCAGCTTTTTCGACAAGCTGCGAGGAATAGGTATGTGAAGTCGTGGAAGGAGTAGGATTAGGAACCGTAGACAGCGTTAGCCGTGCTACATGGAGGTGGAAGGAGACGACAGACAATCTTGAGATCGTGCTGAAGTGTATGGATAAGGAGCGTCGAACAGCTTTTTCGACGTACCAACGTGGAAGGTGGGAGCGGATTGGTGACATAGGCTAGCTTTTGCGCCATACCTTTGTTGGAGTGGAAAGGATTGGGGATGGGTAGAGGGATATGGGTCGTGATAAGTGCTTTAAACTCTGACTTAAACAGCATTGTACAATGGTTAATTAAAAAAACGTGTAGGGTTTAATGCTTCGAAAACTCAATGCTGTCTTGTATCGTTGAAGTGAGATATACCCCCCTTGCCACTGTCCATGAGTGGCACTTGCATCAATGAGACCGAACATCTCGAGATTCTCGGTATGTGCATCACTGACCACCTGTTGTGGTCCGAGCACTTACTCGATTTCGCCAAAAATGCCGCAAGATGTTTGGGTTTCTTAAGACGATGCAAGAAATACTTCTCTCCATCTGATGTGGCTATTATCTATAAAACCTATATCCGTCCAAAGCTTTGGGCTGGTGCTCCAGCTACTTACTTAAGCCTCTTGGATGGATGATAGAGAGATCACTGACGCATTCACTCCTCTAGACCACTGTCGTAATGTAGCGTGTCTCTCCCTGTTCTATCGCTACTTTTACGGTAATTGCTGCATTCCTCCCCTCAAACAATTTTATTGAAAATATACGCCAACGTTTCGACTTGTGTGCGGAAGAAGAACTAATTTTTGGATCACAAAAATTGATCCAAGTGAAAAGCAGGTTTCCATTTTGTTGTTGTTACACATATAAATCAATGATCTGATCTGGATCATTAGCTGCGTTTTATTATCACGATGATCTGATCCGGATCAGATCATGAAAATAAAACAGCTTCTATCATCAATTTCTATTTTACTTCGTGTTTGGCAGATATTTGTATTTTTTTATTTTTTTCATTCCGATCGAAGTTGCCCTACGACATTTTTTTTTCAACGATTATTGTGTTGTTTTTTTTAGGGGAAAAGTTTTTGCTATGTAATTGAAAAATATTTCATCACCGGATAGGGCGGATAGATGAATGTGTGAAAGTGGCAGCACTGTTTTTATTGAAAATATACGCCAACATTTCAACTTGTGTGCGGAAGAATAACTAATTTTTGGATCACAAAAATTGATCCAAGTGAAAAGCAGGATCTCATTTTATTGTTGTTACACATATAAATCAATGATCTGATCTGGATCATGGTGATAATAAAACGCAGCTATTGTGATAATAAAATGAAGCTATTGAGTTTTCGAAGTATTAAACTCTTCACTGTTTTTAATTCCCCATTGTTCAATGCTGTTTAAATCAGAGTTTAATGAGCTTATCGTAGTAAACAATCTTACAATGATGCAGAGAAATGCTTGCGTAAGGATATCAGGGGCAATTAGGTCCTGTTCATCGGATGCACTTACCGTTGTCCTGAACCTTGTTCCGATTGACCTTTTTATTAAATATCAGGTGTCCTGCAATATCTTGAGACTCAAAGAAATAGGCTGCTGGAAAACTAGATCCTATGGGCATTGTAACTAAACAAGTCAGATACCATCAGACATCCTATCCACAACCACCGATTACTGCATCCCTGCCCTAAACACCTCAAAGAAGTTAAGAGTCTTGCTCCAATCAAGAATCGAGTGGGAGAAAGGCGATGTGATGAAAGACTTCGACACAACTATCTTCACGGATGGTTCAAAGATGGAATGAGGTGTATGTGCAGGTGTCTTCTGTGAATTTCTTAAGATTTCAAAATCCTATAGACTTCCCGATTTTGCCAGTGTATTCCAGACAGAATTGTTAGCGATAAGGAAAGCTTGTATAGCCCTTAAAAATATCTGACAGAACCAAAATGTGGCTATACTAACAGACAGTCAGGCAGCTATTAAAGCCATTGATTCATGCAGAGAGGTCCTCAAGGAACTTGATATGAGCATCTCTCTAATCTGGATACCGGATCATAGGGGCTATACGGGAAATGAGAAGGCAGATGAGCTAGCTAGGCAAGGATCAGCCCTTCACAAATCACTGGCTGTGAGAGTATATGCTCCTCTTGCAGTTGTGAAGGGCTATATCCTGACCAAATACACATCAGAAGCAAATCAAAGTTGGAATAGTTTAACGAGCTTGCGTTATATCTAGGAAAATCTGGCCCGCCTATAACAAACCGAAATCAATTAATTTAATTTCCAAACCAAGGCATGACATAGCCAGGACCACTGATCAGTTATAACAAGATGGGAAAGCTGGCTGTCAAAATGACATTTGTCTACAAGCTAAGGGAGTAGCAGGTTAGCTGTAAGAGTATGCGTGTAATACAAACTAAATGGAGCAGGTTAGCTGTAAGAGTATGCGTTTTATTGTAATAACGATACAATTGCCTACATAATAAAGCAAGTTTGCTGCCAGAGTATGTGTGTATGAAAAACAAATAACTTTTGCGATATTTGGAGGGTCAAACGTAGGTAGGTTTCCAATCTTGTTATAAAGTGATCACTGGCCAGGATTGTTGCTACTTGCACAGGGCATTGGTCAATAGGGGAGCATGCGGAAAAATTGGGTATAGGTAAGAACAAGGAAGAAACGGTCTCATACTTTCTTTACCGTTGTCCGGCCTTGGTTAGGAAAAGGGCAGTCTGCTTCGGTTAAAAATTCTTCAACGGTATTGAATTAGAATCTCACGAGGTATGGTAACAAAACGGCGCATTCAGCGCTAATTGTGTCCTGCTTGTAAGAAGGACAGCTATTTCTACCTGCCTACTTTAAGAAATTCAAAAAGCAAGTACACAAATAACTTACTTATTTACTTAAGGTGGCACTACACTCCGTTGTGGAATTGGGCCTCAACAACCACAGTCTCCGCCAGCTAGCTCGGTATTAGCTAGTCGTCTCCAGTTTTGCAGTCCAAGTTGATTGAGGTCCTCTTCCACTTGAGTCCGCCACCTGAGTCGCGGTCTTCTTCTCCTCCTACGTCAGGAATAGTGTCGAAGGCTTTCCGGGCCGGAGCATTGGTGTCCATCCGCTCTAAATAACCGAGCCATTTGAGTCTCTGGACCTTGACCCTTCTGGCTAGGTCCATGTCGTTGTACAAAGTTTGCTGTTATATCTTTTTCGCCATTCCCCTCCTATGCACACGGGGCCGACTATGACCCGAAGAACTTTCCTCCGAAACAGCCTATGGCACTTTCATCCGATTTTGTCAAGGTCCATGCTTCCGCACCATACAGCAGGACTGGGATGATGAGTGTGTTGTACAGTTTTAGTTGCTCGAGAGAGGGCTTTTCCACTCAATTGCTTCCTTAGCCCAAAGAAACAGCTATTAGCAAGAGTTATTCTTCGTCTGATCTCAGCGCTGGTGTTATTTCCCGTGCATATAGTGGATACTAGGTAGACAAACTCCTCTACTACCTCGAAGTTGTATGCGTCTATTGTAACGTTCTGTCCGATCCGTCGGTGTTGGGTGTCCTTCCCCGAAGACAGCATATACTTCTCTTTGCCCTCATTTACCGTTAAACCCATTTTTGCCGCTTCTGTCTCAATTCCAACAGAGTCACCATTGAAATCACGCTGTGTTCTTCCCATTATATCAATATCATCGGCGTACGCAAGAAGTTGAACAGATTTTTGGAAGATAGTGCCTCTGGTGTTGACGGTAGAGTTCTGCACTATCTTCTCAAGAACGATTTTAAAGACAACGCATGACAATGCATCGCCTTGTCTGAATCCTTATTTGATGTCGAAAGATTCCTTAAGCTCGTTGCCAACCTTGATGGAGCAGCGTGAGTCCTCCATCGTCATTTTGCAAAAGCGAACGAGCTTGGCAGGAACGCCAAAACTAGACAAAGCTTTGTACAGTTCGTCTCTGTAGATGCTGTTATACGCGGCCTTAAAATCGATGAAAAGGTGGTGGGTATCGATTTGGAGTTCATAGGTTTTTTCCAGGATCTACCGTAACGTGAAAATTTGGTCGATGGTTGACTTTCCTGGCCTGAAGCCACATTGATAAGGACCAATCAGATTGTTGACGAAAGGCTTCAGACATTCACATATTACGGCAGAAAGGATCATCTAGGCGATGTTAAGTAGACTGATTCCTCTGTAGTTGGCGCAGTTTAGAGGAACTCCCTTTCTCAGGATCGGACAAACAATGCTGAGGATCCATTCATCGGGCATGCATGACCATATCTTACAGATGATTTGGTGCATGCTCCTATCTAGCTCGTCGCCTGCTGCTTTGAACAACTCAGCAGCTAGTCCATCTGCTCCAGCGGCTTTGTTGGATTTCAGCCGTGATATTGCGGTTTTCAGGTCTTCTAGGTCGGGTTCCCGGAATTGCTGGCTATCATCGTGTCCGATGAAGGCTCCTGTCTGACGGCGGTGTTTTGTTCGTTGTCGCCGTTATACAATCTTCAGAAGTGGTCTTTCCAGATCCCCAGCATTGACTGCAATTCTACTTTGATGTTCCCTTGTTCTCTGCAGGCATCGGTTCTTGCTTGATGACCTTGAGACAGCTGTTTAACCTTTCGATAAAACCTCCAAACTTCATTCCTGCTGTTGGCTCTCTCAACATCCTCGATCTGACGCTTCTCATGCTGTCTCTTTTTTCTCCTGAAAAGCCGGCGTTCTTCTCTCCTCTTTCGCTCGCAGAGCTCACGACTCACGAGCAGCTCTTTTCCTCAATACTTGAATTCTAATTTAATTTTTTTCTTGGTTAAAATGGCAGCTTATTTTACATTCGAATTAAACTAGGACCACTAATTGCTTAAAGAACTTAATTCCCATCGTACATGGGAACTAACCACACTTTACAAAAGTGGCCAAATCCTCGCTTGGTGGAAACTAAATCCCTCAGTGGAGTTAGTTCCAGTGGAGTTATTTCCCTCCACCTCTCGGAATTAGCAAACAAAAAATAATAATCGGTTTCACTCACCATAAGCATGGGGTCAGAATTCCATGAGAAATTTTGACTTCCACTTACGTGGATTAAAGTGGGTCAAAAATCCTTTACGGACTTATGACTTGCGGACTTATGACACTGCGCCACGTAAACTATGTTTATCGACCTTAAGGTCAGTTCCATTTTCTTAAATTATTGTCAGGAAAAAATTCTGCTGACTTTCCATTTAACCAGGAAATTCTGTCACTGCCTGAAATCCCTTCCTTCTAATCAGTTGCTATAAGTTTTCCTCACACGTCACACCTCTTGGTATTTTTTTTTTTTTCAATATAAAGGGTTTTCCAATAAATAGTGTTATTTTGATATACAAAGAAAAATGGCATTTTTTGAGATAAATGATCGGATGTTTATTTCATTATAAAGGGAGGTATGCCGTTTGAAATGGAACACAACATCAGTTAAATGGCCACCGAGACCACGCTTACAAGACTACATCCTCTTAATGAAATTGTCCATACCCAAAGTGGCTGCCCTTTGTCCTCGATGGCCTCACAAATTCCATCTTTGAGGTCTTGAATCGGCGCTGAGCTGTTGGCGTAGATCGTATCTTTAACGTGGCCCCAAAGGAAGAAGTCCAAGGTGTTAAATCACAAGATCTCGGTGGGCAATTGTGATCGCCTCTTCGAGAGATAACACCATCCGGAAACTTTTCCCGTAAGAGATCGATGGTTTCATGGCTTGTGTGGCACGTTGCGCCGTCTTGTTGAAAGTAAACCTTGTCCAAATCAGTACCATCCAATTTTGGCCATAAAAAATAATTAATCATCTCTCGATAGCGCAATCCATTAACCGTAACTGTTGCTCCAGTTTCATTTTCGAAGAAGTAAGGTCCAATGACCCCGCCGGACCATAAACCGCACCAAACATTCGCGCGTTGAAGATGGAGAGGCTTTTCTTGGGTTTTCCGAGGCTCAGATGCGACACTTTTGCTTGTAGACGTAGCCTCCGAGGTGAAAATGGGCCTCATCAGTCAAGAGGATTTTTCGATGAAATGTGAATGTTTATAGTGAATTTTAATAATTTCACACATACCCCTTCTATTTCTTCTATTATTTCACACATACCCCTTTAAAGGATCAACTCGAAATGATTTTCGTCATTTAGGGCTAATTTCACTAGTTTACAAAGTTTTTTACCCAAAGATGAAACTTATGTTAAATGATAAAGTAATGAACTCTATGTTATATACTGAAGTTGGAAAAAAAATAGGACGTCAAGTTTTTGAAATATTAACCTTAGTTGTTCCTAACAATTTTATGTGTTTTACCAACAAAAAAATCAAAAATTACACTGATAACTTCCTTTTTTGGACTGATTAGCATCTGTTTCTCTTTATATACGTAATCTTTAAGTAATCTATTAAGATACTTTTTTCTCAAAAGCCCTGGTAGCTTTCTTCATAAAACTTCAAATCCTGATGAAAACGTTCACCGTATCCATCCCTTACGCTTCCCAGTTTCTCAGGAAATGTATATTGTGAATGTAAGAAAATGAATTTTGAATGACATATTAAGCCCCATCTTATGGTAATTCTTTTAAAAATTGAAAAATAATGTCTTCATAATCTTCTGATTTATGGTTGCCCAAGAAATTTTGCACTGCTGCAAATTTATACAAACTTTGCACCTTAGGATAGTTTTTGCTAAAAGCGACCTACTTTTCTTAAAATACGGTGTATTACTTCGAATCCTGAAAAATATCGTTGTTTATGGCTTTACCTGTCACTATGATATTTTATCCATTTTCCTTAATTCATATTTGTGTTGTATATAAATATTTTAAAAAATGTCTGCAAGTGTTCCAATCTACTAACTACCCCCCTGAGGAGACACATTTAGACAGGCATGGGGTAGTTTTGGACTTGTCTTGAAAAAAAGACACTACGGTTGCTTATATGTTTTTATTTACAAGAAATTAATCAATTCTAATCATTTTATCAAATAAGAAATACATTTTTTAAAGCACTGTGAGTTTTTTGATATTCATTAATCAAAGCTTAAGTACAATTCCCACCTCTTGGATGGAATACAAAAAAGAGCTGTAAGAATGATTGGTGATAGAGAAGTCACTGACGCATTCACTCCTTTGGACCACCGCCGTAACGTAGCGTGTCTCTCCTTGTTCTATCGCTACTTTCACGGTAATTTCTCTAGTGAAATAGCCAGTTGCATTCCTCCCCTCAAACAATTCGTCCGTAATACTCGCGCTTCTAGGAATGCCCATCAGTTTACCCTCGAGCCATACTTCGGACGTACTCTTAAGAATAAGAATCATTTTTTAGCCGTACTACGCGAATGTGGAACTCTCTTCCACACTCTGTCTTTCCCAGTCATTACAATGTTCAAGAATTTAAGACCAATGTACTCCGACACCTCCTTTTCAACCCCTTCTCTTCTTCCTAATGCACTCACTGTGTCTCTGGCATAAAAAGGGTACACTAATCCCTTAAGCGTTCTTTACACGATATGGATTTTCCATATAGACTATCACTTCTTATTTCCAAATGTATTTTCATTTGTATGTCAAATTGAATTTTTTGGAAAATCAGATTAGCATTTAGACGATTTGGATGTTCCGTTTGTAGTTTCAAAACATTTTTTTTTCCTTCAAAGCACCTAAATGTTTAACATAATTTCTTGTCAAATGACAAAAACACAATTTTACATTAAATTTCTTCTTTTTCGCGCTCTCATGTATTAATATAAACTTTGTTTGTCGTTTAAAAAATTCAATTTCCTTTGTATACAGATGAAATTTAGAAATAGTTCTAAATGAAAAGAAATTCCATATGGAATTTCCATCTGTAATTTCCATATGGATTTTTAATACGTTTACACGATTTGTATAATATTCCATATGGAAATGGTGACAGTCCATATGGAAAATCCATATCGTGTAAAGCACGCTTTAAGTGGGTGCAAATTATAAAAAAAAATCAGTCTCAAAATTATAGAAGGAGAAACACAGCAAAAAATCAATATAATCTGAAAACTTAATAAAAAAAATTCTCATCACCCAAGTTTAAGGCCGAATGGTCATAAAAGGTGTGAACATACCAGCTGATGTATGAGAAGTACATATCCAAAACTGCCCCTCGTGCATTGACCAAAAGTGCCCCGAGAGAGAGAAAAAACTAAAAACTTTAAATTTTTTAATAACATTGTAAATTGTAAGACATCTTTGTCGGATCCCATCACAGAACAAATAAACCTAACTTTAAAGTACTTTTCACTTCAAACGTGAGAAAAATTTATGATTTAAATACTTACATCCTGGAGTAAACAAAAATACATCTGTGTATTGGTACCCTTCCAATATGAAGCAGATGGTTGTTTGTTATGGTGCTTCCACTATAATATAAATACTTTTTTTGAAGTCGTCCTAAACTGCCCTCTCTCCCCTATATATTGCTCTAGTAGTGGCACGAGGCTGAATTTTACTAGTCGCTAGTAGTTATTTGCTTGTATTTAAAAGAGAATCTGAATAGTTCTGCCTGGCGTTCAAGGAGGCGCTGTCGTAGATTCTTGATGAGCAGTAGGTTTTTAGTATCACCTCTCAAAGCAAGCGAAATAATAAGAGGATCGGGACATTGCAGTTTTTTTTTTTTTTGTAAATAAGGCCAATATTATACATTTTTTGTTTCTTTTGCAGCACCACCGCCAACTTATGATGAAGTTATGAGACAGCCAGAAATTTATCCTCGAGTCAGTGAAACTAATAAATCACGAACGAATATTTAAGCCTTCAACTTTACATAGAAAGCGGTCTAACACACAACTAATACGCTAAGACTCAATTAAACATTTTTATAAGAGTGCATTATTTTGAAGAAAAAAAAAAACATCATATCACAAAAATAAATACTTTTAAGGATAAATTAAGAATAGCAAATTGAAATTGATCAATGTAGAAGCATTTTTTTTAATTTGTGCAAACAAGACCGAACCTTTTACAAAATATCTGTGATTTATAGGAATTTACACAAAGTGAAAACTTGACACTAATTAACAAAAACTGTCAAAGTTTAACTATTGTATAATGTAGAAAGATCATTATTAATCTTTTAAAATTTTCCGTGTGTTTTCTGAATAAAATTTCATATAAAACAGCATTGGAAATTAGTTTCATTAAAAAAGTAAAAAAAAAAAAATTGTAGGAACAAACTTAAAATAATGTGCAAACGCAGTGTTGGTTCTATTTCATAAGGAGTAAAGTGGCAACGCTGGTTTTCTGGTGCGTTTCTTATGAAAAATTATTGTCGCAGCTTTTAGCCGAAAAAATGCCTTAGATCTTCGTTAATTAAAACTTCGTGTTTTAAAACTTGGCACTAGCGTGGTGAATAAAAAAGGTTAAAATTTATTCAGCTGTTGAGTAGGTCAACCTCGCTGAGACGTAATGGTAACAAATACGAGTTTCCCACATCTCGATATCCGCAAAGGAAATGTCCTGACCAATCAACTGTCTACCAGATTGATCACATTGCAGTCGACACACGACACTTCTCTTGGATGAAAGATGTCCCCATATTCCGAGGTGCCAACATCGACTCGGACCACTACCCTGTTGTCGCCAAGGTACGAACACGATGCGGATATCCCGATCAAGGCCAACACATGAAAATGCTAGGAGGAAATTCTACGTCAACGGGCTACAATCGCAAGAGATTGTTAGATACTTTTCCGATCGTGTGTCCGAAAATCTCCTCAGAAGTCCTTTGTTGTTAGCACAAAATATAGAGAACCAGTGGCAACACTGCCAAGCAGCCATCCATCAGAGATGTCCCCTCTGAAGTGCTACGGTTTACCCGGCCACCACAACGAAACCCCTAGTTTGACTATGAGTGCCGGCCAGCACATGCAGCTAAACAAGAAAAAGAGGCAAACAAAGCGGCGCTGCTAAGAAGAACACGAGCAGCTCGTGAGCTCTACTAGCAGAAAAGGACAGAGGAGCATAAACTTCTCAGAAAGAAAAAAGGGAGCATGAGAAGCGCGCGATCAAGGAGATAGAGGGATGTCACAACAGGAACTAGGTTCGAAAGTTCTACAAAAAGGTAAAACAAACCGAACTGAAGCGTGTAGAGACCATCATGGGAACATCATAGTGGAACCACAGTCAGTACTGAGGATATGGAAAGACCACTTTTTCAAGCTGTATAATGGCGATGACGAGCAAAATTCCGTCAGCAATACAGAACCAATCAATTTGGGTGCGGAAGGCCAACAATTCACATACGACCATGAAGAAGTGAGGATAGCGATATCTAAATTAAAGACGAACAAAGCCGCTGGAGCAGACTGGCTAGCCGCCGAGCTTTACAAAGTAGCTGGAGATGATTTGGTTAGGAGCATGCACCAGCACATCTGCAAAATTTTGTTGGAGGAAAGCATGCCCGATGAATGGAACCTCAGCATCGTATACCCGATCCTCAAAAAAGGAGATCCCCTGAGCTGCACCAACAACAGAGGTATAAGTCTCCTTAACATCGCCTATAAGATCTTGTCTGCCGTGCTGTGTGAAGGTTTGAAGCCCTTCGTCAACAACCTGAAAGGTCCTTATCAGTGTGGCTTCAGACCCAGAAAGCCCACCATATCGATCAAATATTCACCCTACGGCAGATCTTGAGAAGACCCAGGAACATTAAATCGATACCTTCTACCTGTTCATCGATTTCATGGCCGCGTATGACAGTGTCTGTAGAGACCAACTGTATAGACCAGTGTTTAGTTTTGGCATTCCAGAAAAACTCGTCCGTCTGTGTAAAATGACAATGGAAAACTCACGCTGTTCCATCATATTCGGAAAAAACCTAACAGACGCTTTTGATGTCAAAAAAGGTATCAGAAAAGGCGATATGTTGTCCTGCGATTTCTTCAACATCAATCTTGAAAAGACTATGCAAAGCTCCAACGTCAACAACAGAGGCACAATCTTTCAAAAGTCCGTCCAGCTACTAGGATACGCAGACGACATTGACATAATTGGAAGAACACAGCGTGATGTCAGTGGAGCGTTTGTGAGGCGGAGGCCAGGAAGATGGATCTATCGGTTAACGAGGGCAAGACCAAGTCAATGCTGTCGACAAGAAAGGCCTACCAACATCGACGTCTTGGAGCAAACGTCAACACAGACAGATTTAACTTCGAGGTAGTTAAGGACTTTGTCTACCTGGGATTCCCTATCAACTCAGACAACAACACTAGCGTTGAATTCAAACGAAGAATCACTCTTTTTGGACTAAGAAGGCAATTGAGTACCTAGTAAAGTCCCCTCCCGAGCAACTAAAGTGACGCTCTACAAAACCCTAATCATCCCGGTTCTAATGTATGGTGCAGAGACATGGACCATGACAACATCCGATGAAAACGCATTGGGCTGCTTTGAGAGAAAAACTCTTCGAGTGATTTTTGGTCTTGTCTACATTAATGAAGAATGAAGACGAAGATTCAACCAAGAATTGTACGAGCTGTTCAGTGACACTGATTTAGCCAGAAAAGTTAAGGTCCCACGACTTAGATGGTTTGGTCATGTAAATCGAATGGAAAATAATGCTCCGGCTCGTAGAGTCTTCGAATCCAACCCAAAAGGACGTCGTAGAAGAGGAAGACCGTGACTCAGGAGGAGCACACAGGTGGTAGTAGAGGACCTGAAAAAACTTGGCGTTCGAAACCGGAGACAGATAGTTAGGAACCGAGCTGGCTGGAGAAGTTTGTTGGGTAAGGCCCTGGTCCGGCCTGGACTGTAGCACCACTATAAGTTAATAAGTAAGACTGGAATTTATTCTGTAGGGAAGTAGAACAGGGAATTGAAAACCCAGACACACTTTTAATTCAAGAACCTATCGACATCGATACCATAGAGGACATATTTTCTACATGTTTCACGGACACGAAAAGAAGAGAGGATGTGAGAGTTCACCTCAGAGGAGATTTGAGGGTGTTTTCGGAAAGGGACGAAGAAAGTCGGGACTCTAGGTAATATATGTCCTCTATGATCGATACTGCGTCAGAAAAACTCAGAGTTATTCTGAATCACGCAAAGCTGTCGCATCAGACATAATATGGGAAAAGGTAGGAAAAAATTACCGTGGTGGACAACTGAAATAGGCAACCAAAGAAAAGAGACTAGCAGACTTTTCGATGTCACCAAAAAGAGTAGAAAATAAACTGACTGGGAAGACCAGTCAACGTTTGTTTAAGGTCGAAACACAGCCAGCAAAACGTAGCTCGTGGAGGGCCTTCTGTAACGAAATAGACAACACAAATATCTCTGCCAGACTAAGGAAAATCTTGACCAAAGATTCAGTCACGTGAGGATCTCTCAAAAACGAACAGGCAACTACTGAGTCCTGTAGTGAAACCCTTGAGCTCTTTGTGAATACTCATTTTCTTGGCTGTAAATTTGATATCCGCAGTCCACACATTGAAACTCGGACTGAAGTTCTAGTATCATCGGATATTATAACGGAAGAAAGGATAAAATGAGCTATTCAATCCTTTTCTCCATATAAGTCCCCTGGTCTAGATGGAATCTCTCCTATGATGTTTCAGAAAAGCATAAACCTTATCATTCCGCACCTTATAAGCACAACAGTCTTGAGCAAGCTTTGACCCACCACAAATGTCGAAGAAGCAATAACAGAGTGGATTATGCGAATGCTCAGGAAGAGCAGAGTTAGCAGAGAAAAAGTTGAGAGTATCCACATCCAGAGGAACCCCACAGGGGGAGTCCACTCACCACTACTCTGGGTTCTTGTCATGAATGGCATACTCTCTCAACTGCAGTAAAAATATGATCCTCCATTGCTAGTGTCTGGTAAGTTCTTATCCACTATCAGCGAACAGACTGAATATGCTCTCTCGTTAGTAAGCAAAGCTATGAGAGAAGAGAACTAGTACTGTTTTCTAACAAACGTAAAATATCCCATTTTTAAGTATCTTCAATTGAAGGCTGTCCTCTTAAAAGCTCTGATCATGCAAAGATCAGATCTGTTTCGGTCAAAATTCTGAAGATGGCGCCACCATCGCCTGCCATCTTGAGACTAGTCCCCAAATATGAATACAAAGGGTTAGGACACAGATAATTAACTTATACAGATGTCTCATCCCTGCAGAAAAAAATGAATCATTTTTTGCCCTTAACAGACAAAGCCTTAACAGACAAGGAGCTTTCGGGAGCTTTTTTCTTTGCCTAAGTATTCATTTATAGGAGATGAGATGAGCCAAAATAGATTTTGTGTGCATTAGTGAATGTGATTAAAGCTTTTGGAAAAAGCTTTTTTTTTTGTAGCTTTCAGTTTCATATATCATTTCTCGCCTAAGGGTGAGACATCTGTATAAATTTATTATCTGTGGTTAGGATTTGTATATCTATCACTGGTATTATCAAGATTGACGTTCAATTAACTCTGCTTCATTTTTGCTCAATAAAAACCTATGCAAAACAATAGCTTTCTCTGCTTGTTAGTAGGTGGCGCTAGGTCGAGGTCGATGGGGACACAAAAGATCAGAGATCACGCTCTTTCACTGGGGATTGGGATGAGTCTGTGCTCTGATCTGACAGGTGTCGGCATGGGCATAAAAATGAAATAAAAGAAGAGATTTTTATTGCAGTGTTCAGTGTAGGTGCTTTTTTAACGAACAAAAAAACAAGAAAACACACAAAAGTGCAAATAAATAGACAAAAAGGTGTTACCACAAACAAACAAAAATTAAACGGAAAACTTAAAGAAAAAAAAAAGTGCCAGTATATAAAAAAAAAGAACACTTAAAACGCAGACAACCCCAAAAGACGAGACCAAGTTATTGATATAACCTTGAGTTGTGAGTGGTAGAAGTTGTGTTCAGTTGTATTTTTTTTTTTCAATTAGAGTTTTTTTGACAGAATCTTCTTTAACGACAGCAGGCGGTCCCAATTCTTGGGCCGCCGGTAACCTTAGTTTGGATTGAGGTTAAAACCGATTTTGAGGTTATTTGTCTACGTGAAGTAATCTACGGTGAAAAACGATACTTCAAAAGCAAATACATCGGGCGCGTTCGGGCATTTAACATAAGTGTCATACAACATCCGCCATACAAACCCAGTTGTAGCCGCCCGTCATACAACGCCGGTCATACATCAACTGTCCATACAACACCGGCGAGTTTCAAGTAAAATTGAACAAATTTTTCTGTGTTTGTGTTTGTCTTCTAGTTTTAAGTTATTTATTTATTTATTTATATACTAATTTATTTATTTTTGGCTATTTATTGATTAATATTTATTTAATTATTTTTTTTTTGTGTTATTTATAATACCTGTGGTTATTTAATTTTCTTTCTGCTTTCTTTTGTTGTAAGATCCTTTTTTCCCAATTTTTTTGTCGAATTTTAGAGTTTTTTTTTTGTACGCCATATACTCCACCGTCAGAGAGCTCTTTGAGGTAGGTTTGTTTTTGAACGCGTTTTTTTTTTTTTGTTTTTTTTCTGTTGTCTGGGTGAAAACACCAAACAGGGTTCCCCAGTCCGATTTAGATTTTTGTTTATTTAATTTTTTTTGGGAAAATTGATCCTTATATTTTCAAATTAATTCAAAATAGGATAAAAAGCAATTGCCAATTATGTGAACTTTCTTTTTTGTTAATTATATTGGTTCAAAGTTCAATTTTTTTTTGTTTTCTTGTTGTTGCTCCGACAGAGCAACATGAAGTAGGAATTTTTCCTAGGGGTGCCAAAGTGGTTGAAGTTTTTGACAGGTGAGGATGTGGTAAGCTGAAGCCGACCATCTGCCATCTTGGGGGAATCTAAAAATGGCCGAAGATTCCTATGGTAGGGTGGGTAATGGCCTCACTGCACTAACACCAGCAGTGCCTCTGACGTAGAGGTAGTCCGTCCGTCCATTCCTAGTCCGATTTTTCCCTATGTGTTTAGGCCTGATCTGTGTATTTGTTTGCAGGTGAGGTTAGGTTTCGGGGGCAAGATCCCCCCCGTCCGACGAGCTGACGCCGTGCATCGCAAGCAGGCCGCGTCCCCGGAACTTAGCATTCTTTCCTTTTCTCACCCTAGAATCCCATTCCTAGTTTCATTCCTCTTCCAAATCTGACTTGTCAGATTTTCCCAAGGCTCCCCTCCGCTTGCCTCGCAACACTACAATAGAATTTTCTTGAAAATCTAGGGACCAAACCCTAAATTTATCAGATGGATGTATTCGGCAATAATTAGACCAATACTTACCTGTGGTAATCTGGTTTGGTGGAGGCTTTAGAAAAGAGCATGAACCTCAAAACTTTTACAAAAGTACAAAGACTTGCATGCGCAGGCATTACAGCTGCAATGAGATCCACTCCAACTGCGGGACTGGGAGTTATCCTCAATTTAAAACCCCTAGATCTCTTTGTTCAAGAATCTGCAGCTTAAAGTGCTTTGCTACTTCGTCGGACTAAAGTCTGGAAAAAACAGATCCATAGGACATTCTCATATTCTTCATAAAGTTATGAGTCATAGCACTGATCAGTTATAACAAGATGGGAAAGCTTGCTGTCAAAATGACATTTGCCTTCGAACAATCTTGTTACAACTAATCAGTGGGTCATAGTACTACGACGACAGACTATAAAACACCCGAACTTGATTTTCACAAACCATTCCAGGCTGCCTTACCAAGCAGAGAGGAACATACCAGTGAGTCATCAATAGCTATTTATATAGATGGCTCTAAGATAGATACTGGGGTAGGTGTAGGCTTCTATTCTGAATCGCTCAAGATAACCGACTCGATAAGGCTTCCAGGCTACAGTAGTGTATTTCAAGAAGATCTGTCACACCAAGCAGGCAGCTACATTAAAAACCTACGTAAAAAAAACTGCTTTTGTAGAAGGTCTTCAGATGGCGCCATCTTGAAAGTGCTAATCAAATCGAACTGTACAGCATAGAGAATCTATTTACCTAGAGTCGCAACTCGCTCTCTTTTTTAAAAAATCACTGTCCAAAAAATGTTGTGGTGAGTCTCTCAATTTACTCTTATTTTTCGTGTCCGTGAATCTGTGAAAGAAGTGAAAAAAAACTCAATAAGGACATGACCGCACTGTTTTAAGGGTGAAATAAACTCTGCCAACGTGTTTAAATGTGTTTTTTTTAGTTATTTATTCGTAAATCATAGTTGAATTCCATTTAAAAAGCAAAAAAGACCATGCACTGCACTTTGTACTGTTATTTAAATACTTAAAACATGAATTTCATACAATTATTTTTTATTTTTTTTTATTTTTGAATTTAACTGACTCTTGCTTTTGAATTTTGAGCGCAGGCTTTTAAAATTGAGCCTACGCTTTTCACCTTATTGAGCCCAGCACACAGGCCTACCCATTGCAAATGTTTTGGTTCGGCCTCCCATTTGAAATGCATTGAAAAGTCTATACATTTACATTGGGTAGTATATATTATCAAATTTAATTTTTTAGTCGAAAGAGAGTAAAATACCTTGGGTTGACTTGCGACTCTAGGTATACCTCCTCTGTGCTGTACAGACTGAAAGTAAAGCAACCCAGACGCACATGGAACAAACCTAGTATGTTTCACATCAAAAGTGTAGATGTGTGTGTGCTTTTGTAGTTGTTGTTTTCTGGAATTTTTATTCGATTATTTTCAATTCCAATAGCTTGTAACGTAACGTAAGAATAAGAAACTTCACTTTCTCTTTCTTGTTTATCAGCGCAGCGCATGAAATCGAAATACAAATCGCAAATTGCAAATATTCGTGGTTCTTGCTTTGTTTAATATTTTTCTCCGTTACGATTGAGTAAATTGTTGATATAAAAAAGTTTATATATTGTTTTCATTGAAAATTACTTAATAAAACATTGTGGTTTTAAAATAATAGTTTTTAAATAATAGCAAATAAACCAAGTGTCCAACGTAATGGCTACTAAAATTGGCGACGTTGAAAAGCTTCCCTTTGAAATAGATAAATATTCAAGCTATGCGACTTCTTATTTACCAGAGTAAGAATAATCATTCAAATCAAAATTAAGATCATAATTCTTGCCTTAAGCTATTTAATGTGCTTCTATTTGACATAAAATAAATACATTTCTACGCAGGAAGTACATTCATGAACTTACCGGTTCATGTTGGTACCTTTGAATAGTGTGCCATGTTGCCTGCCACAATGTCCTTCCAACACGAAATCAAACATTTAAACTTTACTTTTTATAGAAATATTCTTGAAGATACTCCAAGTAATCAGGCATCACGATGGTCATCCAACACAAATAATCCTCCTCAATTTCTTACACTGAAACTCAAACGACCGGCAATTGTTCAAAAGATAAAGTTTGGCAAGTTTGAAAAGTCACATGTTTGTAATCTGAAAAAATTCCGGGTTTATGGAGGCATGGACGAAAACAAAATGATCTTGCTCTTGGAGAGGTAAGTAGAATCAGGTTACTTCTGAAACTACGAAGTTTTTAAGTGTATGAATAATTTCAACAAAATTATGGTCCAAGTAAAAATTTAATTCGAAAAAGAACCGCTATTTTGCTCACTGATACCTTCAAACAATAGGTACTGATTGTCGATCGATATAATCCTCTCCTATTGGGTGCATTACAAAATCATCGTTGTGTGCAGACAAATTGTTACTATATTCCTTTAAGCAAGCTAAAAGAAAAGTGAAACTGTAGGTGTGCATGGGTGCATTTAGTCGTATTTTACCGTATTTACCCTAAGAAGAAGTTTAGTTTGGTGGAACTAGCTATAAGAGCATAAAAACGTTCCGTTTTGGAGTTATTTTTATCCCAATTACACACTTCATTGCATATTGAGCTTGGTTTCGGGATCCTGAGGTAAGACTTACTTATGGTAGCGCTACATTCCAGGTCGGACCAGGGCCTCATCCAACAAATATCTCCAGCCAGCTCGGTCTCCAGTTTCGCACCCCAATTTGGTTCAGGTCCTCTACCACCTGTGTGCTTCACCTGAGACGCGGTTTTCCTCTTCTGCGGCGACCTTCCGGATTGGATTCGAAGACTCTACGAGCTCAACATGACCAAACCATCTAAGTCGTTGCACCTTAACTTTTCTGGCTAAATCAGTGTCGCTGAACAGCTCGTACAGTTCTTGGTTGAATCTTCGTCTCGATAGTAGCTCTGGTGTTGACGGTGGAGTTCTGCACTATCTTCTCAAGAGCGATGTTAAAGAAATCGCACGACAGTTGGCAGGTTTGCCAAAACTAGACATATGTAGCTTTGTACAGTTCGTCTCTGGAAATGCTGTCATACGCGGCCTTAAAATCAATGAAAAGGTGGAGTTCATAGGTTTTTTTTTTCCAAGATCTGTCGCAACATGAAACGTCGATGACTTTTCTGATAAGGCTTCATACGTTCACATATTACGGCAGAGAGGATCTTGTAGTCGATGTTAAGTAGACTGATTCCTCATGTAGTTGGATCAGGTAGGATCGGACAACCAATGCTGAGATTCCATTCATCGAGCATGCATTCCTCTGACCATATCTTACAGATGATTTGGTGCATGGCTCGTCGCCTGCTGCTTTGAACAGCTCAGCAGCTAGACCATCTGCTCCACGGCTTTGTTGGATTTCAGCCGTGATATTGGCGTTTTCACTTCTAGGTCGGGTTCACGGAATTGTTGGCTTTCATCGTGTCCGATGAAAGGCTCCTGTCTGACGGCGGTGTTTTGTTCGTCGTCGACGTTATACAATCTACAGAAGTGGTCTTTCCAAATCCCCAGCATTGACTGCGATTCTACTATGATGTTCCCTTGTTTATCTCTGCAGGCATCGGTTCTTGATCGATGACCTTGAGCCAGCTGTTTTACCTTCCGTAAACTTCCGAACTTCATTCCTGCTGTTGGCTCTCTCAACATCCTCGATCTGACGCTTCTCATGCTCTCTCTTTTTCTCCTGAGAAGCCGGCGTTCTCTCCTCTTTTGCTCGTAGAGCTCACGAGCAGCTCTTGTCCTTCTATGCAGCGCCGCTTTGTATGCCTCCTGCTTGGCTGCATGGGCCTGCCTGCATTCTTCGTCAAACCAGGGGTTTCGTTTTGGTGGCTGTGTGAAACCCAGCACATTAGAGGCGGCATCTCTAACTGCTTTCTGGCAATGTTGCCACTGGTCTTCGATACTTGATGTTGGCGGCATAGGACTCCTTAAGAGGTTACTTGACACTCGATCAGAGAAGGATCTGGCGATCTCTTGCGATTGTAGCCGTCCGACGTCGAATTTTCTTGCAGCATTTCCTTGTTTTGGCCGTTGTCGGGATATTCGTAGCACTACCTTGGCTACGACGAGGTAGTGGTCCGAGTCGATGTTGGCTCCTCGGAAAGTTCGAACATCTAAAATGCTGGACAAGTGCCTTCCGTCGATCGCAATGTGATCAATCTGGTTGACGGTTGATTGATCAGGAGATCTCCATGTACCTTTATGGATGTTGAGATGTGGAAACCAGGTGCTTGCTACCACAACATTTCGCCCCGCAGCAAAATCGATCAGCCTGAATCCGTTATCGGAAGTGGTGTCGTGCAGGCTGTGCTTTCCGACTGTTCCACCAAAGATGTCCTCTTTTCCCAGCTTTGCGTTAAAATCGCCGAGGACAATTTTAATGTCATAGCTAGGACATTGCTCATACGTTTTGTCAAGGAGCTCGTAGAACTCGTCTTTGGTGTCGTCCTTTTTCTCTTCTGTGGGGGCATGCGCGCATATTAGGCTAATGTTGCCGAATTTAGCCTTGATTCGAATCGTCGTGATGCGTTCGCTTACACATTTGAAGCTCAAGACTTTTGCCTGAGTCTGCTTCCCACGACGAATCCGCATCCAAAGAGTCGCTGTTGTTGCTCTCGGTAACAATCACCATAGTAAATGTCGCAGTTTCTCATCCTCCTTTTGCCCGGTCCATCCCATCGCATTTCCTGGATAGCGGTAATGTCTGCTTTGTAGCAGTTGAGGGTCTCCGCTTATTGTTCGGCAGCACGCGGTCTATTAAGGGACCTAACATTCCACGTGCATATCCGAAATTCGTTGTCCTTTATACATTTGCTTGGGTCGTCATCAGTGTATCCGTCCGTTTCCGAGGCCAGTTGTTGCTTCGCAACTATCTTTTCTACGTAGTCGGGAAGTAACCCCGACGTACAACCCCCAACCTGGAGTACCAGGCACTTGATGTGCAAGTGCAAGAGTCGGAAAAACCGCTCCTTTTACGGCCTGGGCTTCAAATAAGTCGAAGTAGCCCGTAAAGTTGTTCACCAAGTAGTTCGGCCTAACTGGAACTGAAGACGCAACTGTTGATTCCAAAAAAGATATTACTTCGCTGCCGGCAGTGCCTTGGTTCATTACTTTCCCATGAGTAACTTCTTCAGTGGTATCACAATGGACCCTTGAGGTCTAAGTGAGTCAGTAACATCTAGGCAGCCACTCCAACCTTACCTATGCACAACCTAGTATAATTAATCACACACTCTTTCTAGCGGCCTAAAAAACGATTCCATACCTGAGATCTTTACCTTGCGATATTTAACAGAGGAAGGTGATAAGTTCCCAATTTTATACATTAAAATTATGCCGCTGTTGTCTTGGGGGCCAAGTTTTAATTTTAGCATTTGGTACGTCGAACTGCACGGCCAAGACGATCCCATGTTTATGGGCTTAAGTTTGAAAAACTACAATATGGTGAGTTACTCTGTTGATTGAATTTTGCTAGTTTACTTAATTTTTCATGTGTCCAGGCAAGGGAGATAGAAATAATAAAGCTTTGTTTGAAACACTTCCGACAACAAGGCTACGAAAGTGCCTTCAAGGCCTTACAAGACGAAACAAATGTTCGGTTAGAGAATCAACTAATTACTGACTTGCACCATTGTCTGGTGTCGATGGGAGATTTCAATGAAGCTGAACAAATTATTGAGAAATGTGTTGCTGAAGGACTTATGGACGCGTATTTGGAAAAACAAGATTATAAACACTCATGGAAACTGCAAGAGGCAAGGAGTACCGACCAGCCTGGTAATAATTTCTTACGATATCAAAATGAGCTTCAATCAGTAATACATACACATAAAAATAGGAACCCGTGGAGGTCATCAATTAGTTATCGATCCAAAAAGAAGTCTAGTTTACTTGTTCGGAGGCTGGGACGGATTCCAAGACATGAGTGACTTGTGGGTTTTCGACATTGAGACCTGCAGATGGTCCTTGATTCTCGAACACTCTGAACTATTCGGTGGTCCCACTCCTCGCTCCTGTCACAAAATGGTATTCGATCCGGTCAGTGAAAATATCTTTATTCTCGGTCGATATTTAGATAATTCCATAAGAACAACCGACTACACAAAAAGTGATTTCTATTTGTTTGATACGAGCACCAATGCTTGGTTGCAAATATGTGATGACACGAGTCAAGTGAGTGGACCACAACTGGTGTACGATCATCAGATGTGTATTGACGTCGAAAAACGAATGATTTATGTGTTTGGTGGGAAAATTCTAACTCCGAGGAGTGTAAGCAGTATCGCATCGGGAGAGCCCGACTACTCGGGGCTGTTCTCCTATCACATTGCAACAAACACTTGGACACAGATTCTAGTCGATTGTCACCATCCATTAGCGTGTCAGACGGAAGTGCTGTCAATTAAATCAAGAATTACACATTGCATGGTTTTCCACAACGTAAGACCTTACCTTTTATCTTGAACACTTGAACACTACTTATGCAAATGCTTTCTTAGAAAACAAGAAAATTGTATATTTACGGAGGTCAACGTGGAAAGGAGGACATTGAAGAATTCATCTCGTATGATGTTGATACCCAAGCCATAAGCTTACTCAATAAGGACAATAAATGCTATGAGAACAAGAACGAGCCATCGGCTGGCTACACTCTGCGAGCTACAATTGATTGTGATAGAGATGAAATCTACATATTTTCAGTAAACAGCTGTTAGCTTGTTAATAATATGTGACGGATTTATTTACTTCAATTTCAGAGTTTGAGCAAACAAAAGGAACGGAGGGATATTCAACAGGTTGATGCATCGAATTCGTTCTGGGTCTATTCTATACAGAGAAATGCGTGGTCACGTATTTACACACGGCGCTATGTTGCTGAAACTAAGCCTGAAAAATTGACAGCATCATTAAATGAACCATGTCCACGGTATGCCCATCAGCTGGTTTACGATGAAATTGCTAAGGTAAGTTAAATGCCCAGATTTACTTTTAAATGTGAATAAGGAATCAAGCGGTGATGACTCATATGTAACTAGCATCACTTTCCTAAGAAAAAGTCTTACTACAGCCAACTCCTATGTCTAAGGCCTGCCTCCTCTTCTAAATATACACATATTATACTCGATACCTTTATCGGTCCTCACATCGTTGGCCTTGCCGATGAAGTTTTTGCCTTCACCTGCTGTCTCCAGTTTCGCATGCCAAGTTGGTTCCGGTCCACCTGTGTGCTCCACCTGAGTCGCGGTCTTCCTCTTCTGCGACGTCCATTCGGGTTGGATTCGAAGACGGAGCATTATTTCCATTCGCTTAACATGACCCAACCATCAAAGTCGTTGGACCTTAACTTTTCTGGCTAGGTCAGCGTCGCTGTACAGCTCGCACAGTTCTTAGTTGAATCTACGTCTCCATTCTCCATTAACGCAGACAGGACCAAAATTCGCTCGATTTTTTCTCTCAAAGCAGCCCAAAGCTTTTTCATCAGATGTTGTCATGGTTCATGTCTCTACACCATACATGCGGATCGGAATGATTAGGGTTTTGTAGAGCATCACTTACGTTGCTCGGGAGAGGACTTTACTACTCAATTGTCTTCTAAGTCCAAAGAAGCAGCGATTGGCAAGAGTGATTCTTCGTTTGATTTCAGCGCTGGTGTTGTTGTCTGAGTTGATAGCGGATCCCAGGTAGACAAAGTCCTTAGCTGCCTCGGAGTTAAATCTGTCAATGTTGACGTTTGCTCCAAGACGTCGATGTTAGTAGTCCTTTCTTGTCGACAGCATTAACTTGGTCTTGCCCTTGTTAACCGCTAAACCAGGGGATCTCCTTTTTTGAGGATCGGGCATAGGGTGCTTTCCTCCGACTAAATTTTACAGATGAGCTGTTGCATGCTTCTAACCAAATCATCTCCAACTGCTTTGTACAGTTCGGCGGCTAGCCCGTCTGCTCCAACTGCTTTGTTCGACTTAAGTTTAGATATCGCTACCTTCACTTCTTCCATGTCGGGTGGGTGGAATTGTTGGTCTTCTGCACCCAAACTGAATGGTTCTGTATTGCTGACGGAGTTTTGCTCGTCATCGCCATTATACAGCTTGGAAAAGTGGTCTTTCCATATCCTCAGCACTGACTGCGGTTCCATTACGATCGATGTTTCCATGATGGTCTCTCCTCGTTCCTGTTGTTACATCCTTCTATCTCCTTGATCGCGCGCTTCTCATGCTTCCTTTTTTTCTTTCTGAGAAGTTTGTGCTCCTCTCTCCTTTTCTGCTCGTAGAGCTCACGAGCTGCACGTGTCTTTCCTTCCAGCGCCGCTTTGTATGCCTCTTGTTTAGCTGCATGTGATCGCCGGCACTCATCGTCAAACCAGGGGTTTCGTTGTGGTGGCCGTGTAAACCCTAGCACTTCAGAGGCGGCATTCATGATGGTTGCTTGGCTAGTTCTCTATATTTTGTGCTGGCAGCAAAGGACTTCTGACGAGATTTTCGGAGACACGATCGGAAAAGGATCTAGCAATCTCTTGCGATTGTAGCCCTTTGACGTCGAATTTCCTCCTAGCATTTTCGCCGTGTTGGCCTTGATCGGGATATCCGCATTCGTACCTTGTCTACAACAAGGTAGTGGTCCGAGTCGATGTTGGCACCTCGGAATGTGCGGTCATCTTGCATACAAGAGAAGTGTCGTGCGTCGATCGCAATGTGATCAATCTGGTTGCAGTTGATTGGTCAGGAGATTTCCATGTTCCCTTGTGGATATCAAGATGTGGGAATCGCGTACTTGCTACCATTACGTCTCGCCCCGCAGCGAAGTCGATTAGCCTAAATCCGTTATCGGAGGTGGTGTCGTGTAGGCTATGTCGTCCAATTATTCCACCAAAGATTTCTTCTCTACCCAGCTTAGCATTAAAGTTTCCAAGGACGATTTTAATGTCATAGCTAGGGCATTGCCCATAGGTCTTGTCGAGGAGCTCGTAGAACCTGTCTTTGGTGTTTTCATGCTTTTCCTCAGTGGAGGCTTAAGCGCAGATGAGGGTGATGTTGATGAATTCAGCCTTGATACGGATTGTCATTATGCGCTCATTCCCTGTGTTGAAACTCAAGATCTTCCTCCTGAGTCGAGTCCCAACTACAAATCCACATCCAAATAGACGCTGATTTTGTTCCCGGTAGCAGTCGCCGTAGTAAATATCGCAGTTGTTCATTTTACGTAGGCCCGGACCACCCCATCGCATTTCTTGGAAGCCAGTTATATCTGCTTTATAGCAGTCAAGGGCTTTCTCTAGTTGTTCGGCTGCATTAGGTCTGTTAAGGGACCTAACATACCAATTGCAAAACCGATATTCGGTGTCCTTAAATCGTTTGCGTGGGTCGTGTTAAAAGAAGTTTTTGTGAACAGAAAAGATGTATTCAATATTTGAGATGTTACAAAATTAATTTCTTTTCTATCTTAACTAATAAATTGTTACCAAGTTCTTCGTTCGAGATCTTAATTCCAAAGGAGCGGGTTTTCCCTTTATAATTAGAGTGAATTCCGGCTAACTTCACTAGGTTTAGTTCTATTGGCGAGCTGGATGTGCAAGTAATTCAAGTAGGTTAAGTTTTATTAGAGAGGCGCATGGGCAACAGGTCGTCATTATTAATTCCGTCCGTATCCGAGGCTTGTTGGTGTCTCGGAACCATGTCTTCCTTATTTGGCCGGGCAGTCACCACGACGCACGACCCCCAAACTGGAGGGCCAGTTCTATAGTTTAACTCTAAGACGAAGAGCCGGCCAAACCGCTCCTTATAGGCCTGAGCTACAAATATGTCGTAGTAGCCCTATAAGGTGTTCACTAAGTAGTTCATCCTGACTGGAACTGTAGAAGCCACCATTGATTCCATCTTGGTAGTTCTTCCCCTGCCGCCTTTGTGCACGCATTCCTCCTCTCCCTCTCTCACTTTGCTACCGCCAACAACTTCCCACTGGGGTTGGAACCCAATCTTTGGTTGAAGGTACTGGGCACCCGATGTTCACCACGGGGAGGTGGAGAGTAGGAGTTGATAGACAGAGGTTTCTGTGGACGCTTGTGTCCTCTTGAATACACGTGTCTACCCTTCGAACATTCTTATAGCCAATGCCATCCAACTTTGCACCCTTAGATATCAGGCGTCCTGCTCAAAGCCTTCTACCGCCAGTTTGGTTTGTCATCTTACCATAAATTGTCTTCCGCATCTTGAGACGTTTGTGATGGTTTGCCTTTGTAGTTTGGTCAGTTTATGTGGTTTTTTGGGACGTTGAATTATAGTTTCCATCAATGACTCTATAGCCCGGCTACCAACTAAAGTCTCATCTCCATCAACAAGCGCCAGATTAGCAATAAGAAGTTATAGAGATTGATACGAAAGTTCAAAGACATTTTCTTTCAAC
>CAKKXW010000155.1:0-49514 GCA_920937365.1 Sphaerophoria rueppellii | reverse complement strand
GGAAGTATTACTAAATTTTCTTCCCTTAGTCTTATTTTTGGATTTCATTTCATATCACCTCAATGCTCTTTTGCCACAGGCAACCTGTAGTGCCAGTTCAGAGATGTTATAAAAATCGTGTTACAAAGAGTATTTGGATTCAACTGAGTTGGAGATTGAAAAGCCCAATCACAGACTGCAATCCAGATTGGAGCAATGCTCTAATGCTTCAAAAGTTTGTTGTTATTTGCCAAGGAAAATGTTGCTGTAGTGGCTACTGAGTAGTGAAAAAAACACGACTATAGTTGTTTTTTCTTTCTTTTCATTTCCAGGAGTGTATCCTACTACAACATCAAGTCAACGTTATTCAAAACGTCACATTTCGTTTAGAATCAGCTTTGGAAAGCAGTGTAATGAATGTTTCGAAAAATTACTTAAAACTAGCTTCTAAGGATAAACTTCGCATACTAAGTCAAGGTTTGGTTGAAATTCTCTTGCATTTTTCGATAGAGTATGGCTTAAAGGTAACTGCATGTAAAATTTATTAAATAACAGTAATAATAGTTTAACTTAATAATTTTCAGAACATTCTACAATTGCATCCGCTTTTTACGATTGATGTCGCCAGCACGTTGTTCAACACACTGGTAGTAAATGGCAATGCGCACATCCAACTTACAACCTGTTCACTGCTAGTTCGGATGTGTTGTTTTCGTAATTGGTGGGGCGATTTTCTTGCCAATATATTTTGTGATTTGTTTTCTTCTCAAAACTGCACAATTTTTCCTCAAGATAGGTAAGTAATTGTAATTTTGTTTCTGTTGCGTACCAAAAAAAAAAAATGTGGATATATATATTTTGTTAGGGTATTTTTCTTGCTTACATATCTTGGTCGGAAAAGTATAGCTATGGGAACTTGCCGTTCGATAGTAATCGATGCTATTCTCAAAACGCTTGCTAATCTTTTGGTTCCTATTTCCCCATTATACCGGACCGATGAAAGTCGAGATTTGTTTTCTAAATCTGATTTGCAGTTAATAACCTGGTTGCTATTATTTGTATCGGTTTGTTTAGACGATACTGTTGAAAGCAAAGACAAATGTAAGTTCGCATATACATTTATATTCAATATGTTGGTTGCTACTTAAGTGTTTACATAAAAAGAAAAACAAAATTTGGACTCCGTTTTCCAAAAAGGTTCGGGTATCTCTTGAACATACTTTTTGAATGCGTCGATTGGATGCAAAAGAACCGGAAAAATTTATTGGATGAACAATTATTTCCATATTTTTAGTTTTTGTATATTCGCTTACTACTACAACTACAATTTTGATGATTGACTTACCATTTGTTTTTAGATAATTTTTAATATACATTTCTGAATTGAATGTTTTTGTTTGCTAATTGATAACATGAACAATTATACCCCCTCCACCCACCTCAAAAAAAAAAAAAAAAAAAACAGGCTTCAATTTGCTTCCATGTATGTACAGTGAATCTTCCATTAACGGACACTTCTCTTGGACGCTTCTCTTAGGCGGACACTTTTTTTTCGACGGAACTTGCTCCATATAAGTTACATATAAAACAATTTCTCTTGGACGGACACTCTCTTAGACGGACACGGACAGCAAAAACAAGAAGATTTGAAAAATTTGTTTCTCTTGGCCGGACAATAAAGTGAGAAATGTTTGCAACGGAATCAATTTCCATATAGAAACAACATTTCGGAGATGTTTTACATTTAAGTACTTTGATAAAATAAGTTTATACGAATAAGACTTACAAAAAACAATGCGTATGCGCAATTCATTGTTTTTTTTTCTCATTCGTTTGGTGCTACCAGTTCCAGTCGGTTACGAAAATGCTCTTGCTCGTTTTTGCTTTGATTTTATTCAAAATTTTGAAAAGCAATTTTTTTAAACAACTTATTTTCTCGTTATTAAGTTTTCGTTTTTTCCTAATATTCAATTTACTTAATTTTTGAAAAAAGGTTATTCTATAAGAAAAAACATTTTTTTCAAAATTTTGACTTTGAAAATTAATTTTTCGAAAACAGTTCATACGAACAACTTAATTTAAACTTTGGCTTTTTCAAATGCCATAGGCTGCATGACTGTATTACTGTTATTTTTTAACATTTCTTCTTTTTTAAATATCCTTCCCGGTTAAAGGGCGGAGTAGACCCCCTTCCATACGGGTTTTCCTTTTTTTACACGTTTTTTGGCACAACATTCGTGTATATATATAAAAACATATTCCTTCATTACAAATATATTTTTTTTTCACTAGGCTTATCTTGGACGGACACTTCTCTTGGGCGGACAAAAAATTTTGCACCGTGGTTGTCCGGCCAAGAGAAGTTTCATTGTACCTCGTAAGTGTGCAACTTTTGCCATATATGATGATGAACAACCGAACGAGTTGCTTACTGTTAAGTTTCGGCTTCATTTGCCTAAATATGTCATTTCTTTTAAAGTCCACCAAAAGAAATTTCTTCACTTTGAACAAGAGTGGAGCAAGTATTCCAGATATCGGTTAACCCACACTATTGATTGCTTCTAGATAGTAACAAGCTTCCTTCACGAAAACGACTGAATTCTGAACGTGCGTCGTTGGCTTACTACCGAAACCAGAAATCGTTCCACGCAGCAGAGCAATTCAATTTTTGACTAAAACTCGACCGAATAAAAAGCACGTTTTAATCTTGAATAATAAAACGCTTTTAGGGATAAACAAAGTAAAAATTATTTCCACGCATAGTACTGTAATTAAAAACTTACGTAGCAGCCAATGTATCAATGTATATGTACTTCTTAAATTATCGTGTTTCTGCTTTTGTTTCCTTAGCTACAAACCGTTGGGAATTCATGTCTTGTGAGGCAGATTTTACGAAAACTAGAACCCAAACTGGCAATAGCTCAGGAAAACAATTACGAGGCTTCAAAAAGCGTATTCAGCAAAGTAAATATAGTATTCAACCATATACTGATTGGGGAAAGAAAATATTTATGATTCAAAATGATGTAAATAAATTACCATTCTTATAACTATAATTAAGAAATGTATTTAAAAAAAAAATTGTTTGACATATTTCAGCACCCGGATATTTTCATGCATCTTACAGCAAAAGCTAAACCTAAACCTATAACAAAACCAAGTACTAATCAAAAAATTACCTCAGATCCGTGCTTGAAACCCGAAAATAATTTCGACAAAGGATTGAACGCTATTCGATTAAACAATATTCTCATTGTAATTCGTGGACTTATATCACTTTTACTAGAAATGGATTTTAGTTGTAATATGGATTTGTTCATGTTAACATGCAAGGTTAGTTTTGATTCTTCAATTTGGATTGTCTATATTTGAGATGGTTTTTGTTTCAAGGTCATTGCGCGGCTCGTTTCGGCCTGCAAATCGTCAGTTCAATTATCAAAAATTGTTTCTACAAATCAGTTGGAATTGCTAGTTCGCTTAGCAGTTTGGAATGATCAGCAACAGCCTTGGGCGGTTCACGCTATCACCTGCCTTCTGCAAGTGAGTTTGGATAACCAAAATATTCTTTTTTTTTTCTAATCTTAATAAACTTTTTATATAAAGGATCTTTTAGATGCTGATAAACACTATCATGATCAGTCCAAGCAGTCAGAACCAAGTTGCAGCGATGAAGAAGGATTTGTAGAAGAAGAAGTCCTAGTCGAATCAGGTATGATTATTATTTATTGTTTTCATAGTCTATTATTTATTACGTTCTTCGGCTAATCTTCAAACCGTTCCGACGTATTTCTCTCACTTCTTATAGTTATTCTTATTCTCTCTTCTCTTTCGGATTATAAAACATTAACCACTCCTTATTGTAGTGTCCGTGGCTTAGTGGTTAGGTTTGTTGGCTGCTAAACACAACGTCGTGGGTGCGAATCTTACTCGTACCCATAAAGTTTTTATTTCATCTTTCACGGGTACTACCTTTGCGAAGAACTGACAAAACTTCCAAGGGTATCAATCTGTCATGAAAAAAGTGCTTCTCAACTTTGTCGTTCAGATTCGGCGTTAAATTGTAGGTCCCCTCAATTTTTCATACGTACTCAGAGAATTGTTTATGAGAGTAACCACCTAGGCCTTGGCTCTTCAAGAGCTGTCTCGCTACTCTATACTTTTTTTTTTTTTTTTGTAATCACTCCGTCCTTTTTTCTCTTCCGTAAGAATTACAACTTTCGATATACATACTTCTTTCCCATGGTTCAAGTCCCTTTCAAAACTGGAGCCTATCCTCAGCAGGATTCGGTACGGTCTGCTCGACGTTTGTGCTCTTTCTGACCCACCTGATCCTCCAACTTCACCCTCCAAAAAACAAAAACAAGAAATATGCTGACAGTCTTTGAACAATAGTAGAGAAATGGCGGCCACAAGGTCGGTGACCCAAAGAGCGCTGGGTTGCGCCGTTTTGATGCCATAAAAATTCGTTTGACCTATAACATTAAAAAAGGGATTATATAAAATTCTGAGCTTTTGGTTTGAGTGCGCTAACTGGCGATCTCAAGTTCGAAGAGGAAAAATCAGTTTAAATATGTCTCAAATACACTTTGTTGCGTTTAGAAAGAAGATCAAATCTTTGATCTTCAGTTCGGAAAGCTCATTAAGGTATTTGAAGAAGGACTTTCCCAATGATTTGGCTCTCGTTTTGGCTAGCGCAGGAAACTTACACAAGAAGTGAAGAACAGTTTCTTAGCTTAGATGAGTGTTCCCCAATAGGCCAGTGTCCGGTGCATGTTTCAACGACCCTGGATATGTCTTGCTTGGGTCTGCAAATAAGGTTATTAGTGCGGGACTTATTGTAGGTGGGCCATTTCATTCTTGATATGATACAGTTTGTTAGGCTACTCCAACTGTGGTTTGATTCTGCTAGAAAAATTGAGGAGATCTTTCCGTTTGTAGCACCATGAGGAATGTTGAGTCTTTCCGCGAGTGAGCTATGAAAGGTTGATCCTTGCCTAGCCAGCTCGTCAGCCCGTTCATAACCCTCAAAGCCACTGTGACCCAGAACCCAGAAAAGAGTGACCCCTCGAGCTCACTTCGGCATTGTTTAACTCATTTGAAGAATGATGTTTACGAACCCAGCGATTGGTTCGTCCACATCATTCCACAATAGCCGCCTGACTGTCCGACAAGATAGCTGCATTGCAGTTTTGATTTGGTTCTGGTTTAAGTAATTTGCATTAAAAGACATTAGCAATGTCAGGAAGCCGAAAAGACCTGAAGACATTTAAAGACTCGGAGAAAATTCCTGCACCAACTCCACACTCCATATTTGATCCGTCAGCGAAAAAAGTTGTGTCGTCACTAAGTCATCATCACACTTTTTTCGGGATGGAATGATAACTTTAAAACCCGCACTGAGGCCCACAGTAGGAATGCAGTAGTTGATTCTTGTCGAAAAGATGTCCACTCGGATGAGGTTTCGAATACCACATATTCGATTCCCTAAGTCTCAACGCCGCTGCGCCGCTCTGGAGAATGATGCCTTCTCATCTTTTTTGCACATTGCTGCATTTGGTTTCGGCGTTTTAGAAGGTTTGACGGTCTCTTCGCGTGGCCGATTTCTTTTATCGGCCTTCTTTTGAGTAGCATAAAGACTGTTGTATTAATCAACAATCTTTTGGTACATGATCTTGTCCTCGCGATCCTTCTCCAGCAGAGTTCCAGCCTTCTCATTCTCATTGAACTGGTTCTTGAAGCGAAAGGGGAAGACTTTATTTTTTCCTTTAGCAGCATTTCTATGGCTGGCATTGCTGGTAGAGGAGTTAAGATTTGGAGATAGCAGTCGAAGCACAGGAATACTATTGCTGGTACTTTCTGCACTTCCAGGTTATTCAGAATGCCCCACAATGGTCTCCTGACTAGAGGCCAAAATTTCATTCTCAGAGTCGGCGGATGATCCTCTCTTCGTCATGTCTTGGTCGTCCTGGAAAAAAGTTTGAGAATCAATTGTTGGTCCCAGTAATAGTACGCAAAGGGTAAGGTCAGCCCCGGCAGAGCCGATATACCGGGGTAAGCCACGATATAAGACGCACCCTGCCAAGAGCTCGTTTGCGACCAGTTGAACCACAGCCTTCCATTTCTTCGGCACGGATTATGAAAATCGCCACAACATCACTGAAAATTAGGGATCCCGTATCTATGGTTAAATTGCATTGCTGAGGGTTTAAACAATTGAAGAGCTTAGAAACGCCTCAACAATTCAACCTTAATTTAGCTGATCCCTTCTTGATATCGCACAAGAAAAACTGTGGTGATCATTACCGCCCGGCACCCACTAGGAGGGTTTGAGACTAGGAATTTTGCCAGGCGTTTTTGGACCATACCAATTCGACGTTTTCACGTAGCAAAATATCCAAAGATTCTCGAATCTCCCTCAAGTTTATGGGTTTAAATGCAAAAACACAATTTTGTCTTTTGAAATTGACTCACGAAATAATTTGAAAAGAAAAACTTTGATAAACTTTTTATTTAACAATAATCCCACTTTTTGCTACTGAGATACAGCCTTATAAAAAACTACCCAATTTTTGAGTTTTTTCAAGTGTTTTTTTTTAATTTTTTGACTAGTGTAGTTAACAGCTACTAGAAATTACCTAACTCAATTATGTTGAATGGTGTTGGAATGCTTTCGATCCGCTCTATTTTATCCGGATCTGGTCTCAAACCGTGTATATCCAAAATATCCCCAAGATACTTGAGTTGAGGAACGAATATCACATTTCTCGATTTTGACTCGGAAGTTAAAATCCAAGAGGCGTTGAAGTATTTGGTGCAAATTTCCTCCAATCATGAAATCATCGATATAAGCTGCAGCGCCTTCAATACCTGCCAAAATAGCATCTGCAGTTTGCTGAAAAGCACCGGGACTGGCATGGTTGATCTGAACAGTGTAGGGTGTGACTTGGACTTGATGAAATGCGTCTGCTAAATCTATATGAGTGAAGATTTCGCTTTCACCAATTTTGGTAAAAAATAGCCTCTGGTGTTAGAATTAGGTATTCATGCGACTCCAAATAGTACTTCCTAACAAATCTGTTAACAGCTTGGCCGCGCAGAACTCGTGCTTGGATTACCCAACTGCTTGTAGTAATTTAGATTGAACTTCCAGCAGTTCCAGAATTTTATATTTATTCTCCATAACGCTAACCAAGATCTAATCACAATAGCTGACCCGAAAGACTTCGTACTGCATCCCGTAGCCCGCTTCAATACCACTCGTTACTCTCTCCCCGCTTCTCCTCTACCGTCTACCCGCTATCCCGTTATTCCCAGTTACCATGTTACCCGCTGCCGGTAATCGCTTCATACTACCCGCTACCCTACAACCCTCTACACGCTATCCCGTTATTAGAATATGAGCCATTTCGGGCAACAGACATGAAATTTGTCTAAAACTTGAGAGCAGCGCTACCTTCCGGGTCCAATTATGAAACAAAACCTGTCTCGGATGGACCTTATCACACCCACCAAATTTCAGAAAAATCTGTCCAGTACTTTGGGAGGAGTAGGGTCACAAACAAACGCACAGGAGAATTATATGTATATATAAGATGTAGTTAATTTACAAGAAGGTAAGATTTTTTTTTTGAAAGCCCCAGAAGGACTAGGAAAACATTCCTACCAAATTTGATGTGGAAAAATTGCACTAGCACTTGCTTGTTCTTGAATTGTGGCAATTTCTTAGAGCGGGTAGAATGTTCCGTAGGTCGGCTAGTGTAAATACACTCGATGAACACATTTGTATTCAGAAAATGTTTCGAGAAAGTTTGTGCGACCGCCCCCCTCTCTATCTCTCTCTCTCTCTCTCTCTCTTTCTCTATCTCTCTCTATCTCTCTTTCTCTGTTGGTATTGATTTCGCGTTCTGTCCAAACCGAGTCGCCAGTGCTGTTGTGTGCATGTACTGTAGTTCGTTACATTCATGTGCGAAGTACTGTAATGTCAATATCATAATCATATATCTAAAACGCAAATTTAATCTTAAATCCCTTTTCTTTTTGCAGATCCATTAGCCCCGACGTCCATTATGCCTCTTTTAGGAAATAGTATTGAAGGTATGTTTCTTATAGCTTCGATAAAATTCATGTGCATTGTGCATCTATTCTTTAATTTTTACGATTCAGACGTTAAGTTTTCACATCTTCCATCATTAATCGAATGCGAAGACGCCGAATTCGAAGATCTTATGCATGAAATTGAAATAGATAACAAGAAAAAGACACTCATAAAATCCGATTCAGTTCTGCAAAAGAAAAACAATTATAATTTCTTTTGTAAATCTGTTTCGAGTTCAATGGATGCTCGATTAGATTACGGACTCGATACCAATGTAGAAACTGCAATACGTCGGCTAACAATGACTTCATCTATGGATATGTATGCTTCGTTGCCGCAAATATTAACCAACGAATATATTAATTCACCACCTGATACACCTGCTTGGCCAGAATATATCACAGGTATATGGTCAGGACCTGAATATGACAACGGTTTGCCAACTCATCAAATGTTCAAAAATGTTTTCGATTGCATTTTCTCTGATTTGTACTTACAAGTTAGTAATGTTTTTTAGGTATTCAAAAGAAATTTCAAGCAAAAAAACAAAAATATTATTTTAAAGGACACCTGGGTTCATTTGGATCAAGTCTTGCAAATTTGGTTGACCTTAAATAGTGAGTTATCGGATAAAACTTGTAGTACTGGACTTGTTCGAAACGACGTTCCCAAAATACCATTTGGTCAAAATGCTGTCCAGGGTCTGCTGATGGCATTAGCTCAGCACATCGATATCAAATTGAGTACTTGGTGTCTTGGATTTCAATGCCTATTATTGGCTTGCAATTCGCCAACTGATAATGAAAATGGTATTTTTTTGTTCCTTCATTTCTTCATGTTTTATTTTCTTATTTTAACTCCAGATAAAACAATAAGCAATTGTTCGAGTATAGCTGATATTATTATTTGTAATGAACATTTGGAAAAGATGCTGTTGCGTTTCTTTTCCGGATACGGCATGAGCTCTTCTATAAATACAAATCGCTGTGTAAGTACCGGTGTGATTGAGTTATATTCATTTTAAATATGTTAAATTAATACATAGGCTGGCCCGACGATTTGTAAACACTTACATGAGTTTCTTATGTGGCTGCTAAAAAAATCGGATTTCATAGAGTCTGGTTCAATAAACCGAAGCAAGCTGAAAGATGTACTATTGAATGTGATTCTACAACTCGTTCAACCAGCTGGGGCAATTTACAATCAACAAGGTCCAATTGATGCTCAGAACCAGTTTGTACGAGACCTTTTCCTGATTCAGTATGATAAAACGGATTTAAATGTTTCTCTCAATATTATCGAGAGTGTTTGTAAGTCAAATAACATGCACCACTTACTACACGCGCTCATTCTAAAGATTATTCAATACAAACATTTTTTTGTTTTTCCAGCATTCCTAGTCTATAACAAGATCGCAAATGCAGAGAATCTTAAGTGTCAACGATCATCTGAGACGAATAGTCCTACAAATAATTTTAGTAGTTTATTTGCCAATGTTCTTGGGTCAGACAATTCAAAACAGAATCCATCTGGGTCGGATAACTCATTGATAATAAGTTTGTTGAAACTATCATCATCTTTAATTCAGACGGAACTTCCAAGCGAGGATGATGTAAGTATTCATATTCGTATCTTTATGAGTGTAAATAAATATTTTTCTATAGTTTTTCATAGTTTATAATATTGCAAAAAAGAAGTTAAGTATTTGGGTACAATAGTAAAAAAAATATATAAGATCGCTAGTTATTGAACTACCCGTTAGAAAAAAAAAAGTGCGACCCCTGCAGTCCACACACCACTAACTTCCCAGAGTAGAAAAATAAGTAAAAACATTAGTTGTTTTTGTTGTATAGTTGATAATGTACACGCGTGTTGGTTTTCAAAAGCCGAGGATAGGGTTCCAACCCCAGTGAGAAGTTGTTGGCGGCAGCAAAGAGAGAGAGGAGGAGGAGGTATGCGTCCACTAAGGCATGCCTCCTTTTCAACAGGCGGCAGCGGAAGAACTCCCAAGATGGAATCAACGGTGGCGTCCACAGTTCCAGTCAGTATGAACTACTTAGTGAATACCTTATTGGGCTACTGCGACATATTCGTAGCCCAGGCCTATAAGAAGCGGTTTGGTCGGCTCTTCGTCTTAGAGTTAAACTAAAGACCTGGTCTCAGATACGGACGGAATTAAAGATGACGACCCACGCAAACTATTTAAGGACAACGAATTTCGGTTTTGCACTTGTTAGGTTCCTTAACAGACCACGTGATGTCGAACAACTAGCCTTTGTTTGCTATAAAGCAGATATAACTGCCATCCAAGAAATGCGATGGTATGGTCCGGGCCTACGTAAAATGAACGACGGCGATATTTATTACGGCGACTGCTACCGGGAACAAAATCAGCGTCTATTTGGATGTGGATTTGTAGTTGGAACTCGACTCAGGAGGAAGGTCTTGGGTTTCAACCCAGTGAATGAGCGCATCACGACAATCCGTATCAAGGCTTAATTCACCAATATCAGCTTCATCTGCGCTCACGCCCCCACTGAGGAAAACGATGAAGACACCAAAGACAGGTTCTACGAGCTCCTCGACAAGACCTATGAGCAATGCCCTATCTATGACATTAAAATCGTCCTTGGAGATTTTAATGCTAAGCTGGGTAGAGAAGAAATCTTTGGTGGAATAATCGAACGACATAGCCTACACGACACCACCTCCGATAACGGATTTAGGCTAATCGACTTTGCTGCAGGGCGAGACGTAATGGTAGCAAGTACGCGTTTCCCACATCTCGATATCCACAAGGGAACATGGAAATCTCCTGACCAATCAACCGTCAACCAGATTGATCACATTGCGATCGACGCACGACACTTCTCTAGCATGCAAGGTGTCCGAACATTCCGAGGTCCCAACATCGACTCGGACCACTACCTTGTTGTAGCCAAGGTACGAATGCGGATATTCCTATCAAGGCCAACACGTGCAAATGCTAAGAGGAAATTCGACGTCAAACGGCTACAATCGCAAGAGATTGCTAGATCCTTTTCCGATCGTGTCTCCGAAAATCTCCTTTGCTGCCAGCACAAAATGTAGAGAACCAGTGGCAAAACTGCCAAGCAGCCATCAGAGATGCCGCCTCTGAAGTGCTAGGGTTTACACAACGACGATGGTTTGACGATGAGTGCGAGCACATGCAGCTTTTCAAGAGGCATACAAAGCGGCGCTGCAAGGAAGGACACGAGCAGCTCGTGAGCTCTAGGAACAGAAAAGGAGAGAGGAAGATGTACCAGCTCATCGGCAAAATTTGGTCAGAGGAAAGCCTGCCCGACGAATGGAACCTCTGCATCGTATGCCCGATCCTCAAAAAAGGAGATTCCCTGAAGTGCACCAATTACAGAGGTATAAGTCTCCTTAACATCGCCTACAAGATCTTGTCTGCCGTGCTAAGTAAACGTTTGAAGCCCTTCGTCAACAACCTGATAGGCCCTTATCAGTGTGGCTCCAGACCCGGAGAGTCCACCATCGATCAAATATTCACCCTACGGCAGATCTTTGAGAAGACCTAGGAACTTCAAATCGATACCTACCACCTTTTCATCGATTTCAAAGCCGCATATGACCAACTATAAAGAGCAATGTCTAGTTTTGGCATCCCAGAAAAACTCTACCGTCTGTGTAAGATGACAATGGAAAACTTACACTGTTCCATCATGGTCGGAAAAAACCTAACGGATGATTTTGATGTCAAAAAAAGTTTTAGACAAGGCGATGCGTTGTCATGCGATTTCTTCTACATCATTCTTGAAAAGATTGTGCAATGCTCCAACGTCAACACCAGAGGCACAATCTTTCAAAAGTCCGTCCAGCTACTAGGATACGCCGACGACATTGACATAATTGGAAGAACACCGCGTGATGTCAGTGGAGCGTTTGTGAGTTTTGAGACGGAAGCCAGAAAGATGTGTAGCGGTTAAGGAGGGCAAGACCAAGTTAATGCTGTCGATAAGAAAGGAAGTAGTTAAGGACTTCGTCTACCTAGGATCCGCTATCAAATCACACAGCAACACCAGCGTTGAAATCAAACGAAGAATCACTCTTACCAATCGCTGCTTCTTTGGACTTAGAAGGCAATTGAGTAGTAAAGTCGTCTCCCGAGCAACTAAACTGACGCTCTACAAAATCCTAATCATCCCGGTCCTAATGTATGGTGCAGAGACATGGACCATGACAACATCTGATGAAAACGCTTTGGGCTGCTTTGAGAGAAAAATTCTTCGAGTGATTTTTGGTCCTGTCTGCATAAATGGAGAATGGAGACGAAGATTCAACCAAGAACTGTACGAGCTGTACAGCGACAATGACCTAGCCAGAAAAGTTAACGTCCAACGACTTAGATGGTTGGACATGTAGAGCGAATGGAAAAAAATTAATTTTTCAGTTCCTTGAAAATTTAATTCGTTCTCAAGCACAAATTTTATGTTCAAAGATCCGAAAATAAAATTCGCGATCGAATCAAAAATTTTATTTGCGGTTGAATTTATTGATTTTGAACGAGTTTTTTTTAGAGGTTGCACTAGCACACAAACACAAAACATGATCTGATAATAGTTCTCAAACTACATTGGCAAAAAAAAGATGTCCGAGACGATGATGATCAACTTAAGCACTATTCACATGAGCACGAACGATAACCAATGAATGAACGAAAATTCGTCGATTTTGACATTTCTTTCACATGAGAGTTTTTAATTCGTCGCGGATGAACAACCAAAACACAAGGCAAGAACGATTTTTGAGGTTAGACGCGCGCGAACATTTTGTTCGTTGGGAGTGTGGATGATGTGGAACGCGAATAGAGTTTAGCAGTTCGTATCAACTACAATTCTTTTTGCGACGAATAAATTTGTTTTCTCAAATTTATTAACATTTGATATTAAAAATTTAATTTATGCATTACAAATCAAACATTAACTTCACTTTTATCGTTTTGTTGACAATTTGTAAAGAAATACGGCTCCAAACGTATCTAAAATCACTTTTCTACATTCATTCGTCGTTCGTTGGTCGTGGTCATGTGAATAGTGCTTTACGTGAAACAAATTTGAAACGATATCGTCGACGAAGATCTTTTGGACGATAGTCGTTTTGAATGACCCTCAAGAGTTAAGTGAAGCCAGTCGATCTAAATGAGCTTAGCGTTTTTTAGCTGAGTTGCAGTTTCACATCTGAAGAGGAAGGATGCGAATCTGGGAACGAATACGGAACTCTAAGGATGTCATTCGAAATTCTGGCTATCACAATTTTTGTTTGTTTTGATCACATGTTGCAAAATTCAAACTCAGTGCTACATAATTAACAGTTTCGTTGTAAACGCAAACCGAATTGAAATGAATTACAACGGGAGCAATGTGAGTTGTCTGCTAGCATACCAATCACATGCACTTTCTCTCTTGAACTCATGAAAACACACAATTTTGAATTAAGATTAAAAAAAAAAAAGTTATTTGTTTTGTCCAAATTTACAATAATCTATTTCAAAAACTCTGGATAGCTACCTGTAAGAAGAAAATTTCATAAATTAAAAAAGGCTTATTACATTATATCGATATCAATTGAATTAATCGTAGACGTTTTGTGTGATAATTTTTTACTAGTTTTTGTATATCTTTTTCTTAAACAAGCTTGATTGATTTAGTTGTCTGCTTTAGTTAGTATGGTGTTTAAACTATCAGTGTTTATTTGTGTTTTTAAGCAAGGAGAAAAGTACACCTCAACTGCTTCAACGGAGAGCCAAACTGATGAGATTGAAGTCGAACAGTTGAATATCGAATTGAATAAAACTAAAGTTCCATGTGTTGCAGACATGGGTAAATTCATTATTTGTTTATATTAAATTAAAGTGAATAAAAAAAAATTATCTTTTATTTATAAAGTACTCCGACGTTTTTCTACAATGAAGCTAATTTTTGGTTCATTATCAAACTGTTCAAGCAGCTCATTATCGCTTACGGCAGCGCCAGGATCTTCTTATTCAATGAAATCTACGGGATCAAATTTTGTCATCAGTCAACCACAAACACCGAGTGATGCAATCTGCAACTTAGCACTGCAACTGAGTGAGAAGGCATCCGAAGCGAGTTTAGTCATAGCGTCTCTATGCCAGTACTTAGCAACAAGTAATAATTCATATAAACAAAAATACAACTAATTAATTCGTAAATATGAATACAAATATAACGAAATCTTTTTTTTTCATTTCAACAGCTCGCAACATAATGCCTCGTTTGCACTTATCTGAACCGTTTATTTGGTATATCTTGAAACTTCTGGAAACACCACAAGCTGTTCAAATCTTTACAGAAATGGGTGGAATAAAAATTATTTGCCATAATTTAGTTAAACTAAACAAAATTCTTGTAAACATTCAACCTGGACTGGTAACAATAACAGAAATCCAAAAAAAAAAAAAATTATTTTAATATGTATAATTCGCCTATAGATTTCCTTGATCATGCAGCACATGACGAAGAACAACAAGTTAGAACATCATAATGGTAGTTCTCAAATCAACATTTCTAAAAAATGCACTTCACAGCAAAATCAAGATGGGCTGATTAATTTTGCACCATTTTGTAGTATATCTTCGGAGAACGATACTGCCCAATCTGCAGATGTGTTAATACTTACTCCAATAACGTCGCATAGGAGACCACGAACGCCAGCTTGGAGTTATATGTTTTATCCAAATGAATCATATGTGGACCTAACTATTACACTGCCAACAGCCATTTTACTCAAAGAAATTCAGTTACAACCGCACGCGCCAACTCTAGTATCATGTCCATCGGCTGTTGCAGTAGAAATCTCCCGCGACTATGGTTTTGGTTCTATACCATTCGGCCAACCCTTGACTACAATGGGTATGACATGCATTCGATTACAGCTCTCTAAGCCTGAAATCGCTACAAGTATTGTTTTAAGGCTCTATAGGTATGTATAAATTGTAGGATTATTCGTATTGCTAGTTTTTATAATCCATTTTCAATTTTCGTAATTCAATGGAATTTTTTTTTTTGAATAGCAATGATATAAAAAACTGTCGATTCTTTTAATAACTACTTACTTACTTACTTAAGGTGGCGCTACAGTCCGTTGTGGACTTGGGCCTCTATCAACAGTCTCCGCAAGCCCGCTTGGGCTAGCTAGCTGTCTCCAGTTTTGCAATCCAAGTTGATTGAGGGCCTCTTCCACTTGAGTGCGCCACCTGAGTCTTCCTCTCCTCCTGCGTCCCTCGGTAATAGTGTTGAAGGCTTTCCTGGCCGGAGCATTGGTTTCCATCCGCTCTAAATGAGCGAGCCATCTGAGTCTCTGGATCTTGACCCTTCTGGCTAGGTCCATGTCGTTGTACAACCCGTAATAACTGTGCGTTGGTATGACTTGCGCTTGTAAATTATTAATTTCGTGTTTCACGGGTAGAACTGGAAAAAACTTCCAAGACTATCAAATTATCAAGGAAAAGGGCTTCTCAATTCGAAATCGGTATTGAATTGTAGGACCCCCTCAGTTCAGAGAATTGGTTGGAAAAATTACTAACCGTTTATAATTTTCGTTTATAACCATACCTAGAAAAATCTGTTGTTAGGAAAAAATACATGATTTTTAGAATCTACCTTCTTCCATTCGACAACATCCTTCATTGGTGGACTCAGAAGGTAAAGCCTATCTTGCAGATTATTCCAGAATATTCGAAGGTCATCTGGTGGCCTTTTCGTATTATTTTTGGCAATATCTGGATTTAATTTCATTTCCGAAATAGTTGCAGTAAACTGTCCTCTATTTGTTGTTCTGCCCCTAAATGTTAATAATCTTTGTTTATACAAATAATCAATCAATAAATTAGTCTTTACTTACATTTTATAGACCACCAACCAGGCAGACAATCCATTAAGGGAAAAACACGCAACATTTAATATGCGGATCTGAATTGTATAGAATGAATGCGTTCGCATGAATAAGAGAATACCGCGCTGTATTACCGATATTACCGACATTCGAAAGGGGAATCCAGATTCGATTCGAAAAAAAATTCCCCCATGAATAGCAGAATAGGGCTGTTTGTTGATTTAAATAAACGCATTTATTAATATAAACAATTTATTTATTAAACCTGTTTATAGTATTGACAATGAGTTTATAACTTCAATAAATAAAATGTATTATTCAGCCTTATAGTGAGTTTCACGTGAACAACATTCCAATTCCACCCGAAAAAAATCCCTTTTTTCGTTCCCCCAATTGTGAGTTTCGGGCGTAAAAAAGTTCATGTTCGAAAGATTTCCTTTATTGCGAGCACTCAGTTCAAGCGGTATTAAATTTAATTCAGGGCTTAATATTTTACCATTATTTATTAGGCGAACAGAAGATCAAGAAAAAGATTTGATAGAAAACCTTGGGATTAGAGATAAGAAACAGTAACGTTTATAATCGTTTTGGCTAAAAATGAATCCAGCAATATGAAGTAACAGAAAACGGCAACGAAATCTATTTAAAATGTGGGTTTTATCAAGTTAGTGCACTCAGTACGAACTAGCGGACAGACGAGTGAATCTATCGATATCACTTGGTCGAAACATCCAAGCCGCTTCATCAAATTCTCGGTTTGATTTTTCAAGGGTGCAATTCTTTCCATTATCTGAACCTGCACTAAAAAAAAAGATAAATACCAAACGAATTTCATTCTTCCAACACCATTTTTCGGTTTTATTTTATTTCAACTCCAATATAAAAACAAGAATTATCAATCAAAATTTATTTATTTAGGTAAACTGACATAGACTTCACCTTGACGTCGACGTTTTTAATACAGTTATAATAATAACACACTGAGCAAACATATCCTGTATGTTTAAGTTTTTGTTTTTCAAATGAAATAAAAAAAACTGATGTCTTACAAATTGCGTAGCAATAGCCTTAACAAAATGTAAGCTATGAGTTGGAAAAGAATTTTTCCTTAATGAATTAGCCATTTGGATTGTATGTAAAGAAAAATATAAAAATGTTTAATAATTTGAAAGGTGGTGGAAATATGAATGGGATATTTTCATTCCCTAAAACTTACTTACTTAAGGTGGCGCTACAGTCCGTTGTGGACTTGGGCCTCAATCAACAGGCTCCGCCAGCTAGCTCGATCCTTAGCTAGTCGTCTCCAGTTTTGCACTCCGAGTTGTTTGAGGTCCTCTTCCACTTGAGTGCGCCACCTGAGTCGCGGTCTTCCTCTCCTCCTACGTCCCTCGGGAATAGTGTCGAAGGCTTTCCGGGCCGGAGCATTGGTGTCCATTCCCTCTAAATGACCGAGCCATCTGAGTCTCTGGACCTTGACCCTTCTGGCTAGGTCCATGTCGTTGTACAACCCGTAAAGTTCGCTGTTGTATCTTCTTCGCCATTCCCCTTCAATGCACACGGGGCCAAAGATAACCCGAAGAACTTTCCTCTCGAAACAGCCTAAGGCACTTTCATCCGATTTTGTCAGCGTCCATGCTTCCGCACCATACAGCAGGACTGGGATGATGAGTGTGTTGTACAGTTTTACCTTAGTTGCTCGAGAGAGGGCTTTTCCACTCAATTGCTTTCTTAGCCCAAAGAAACAGCAATTAGCAAAAGTTATTCTTCGTCTGATCTCGGCGCTGGTGTTATTGCCCGTGTTTATAGCGGAGCCTAGGTAGACAAACTCCTCTACTACCTCGAAGTTATACGCGTCTATTGTGACGTTCTGCCCGAGCCGTCGGTGTTGGGTGTCCTTCCTCGAAGACAGCATATACTTCGTTTTTCCCTCATTTACCGCTAAACCCATTTTTGCCGCTTCTGTCTCAATTCTCACAAAGGCGCCATTGACATCACGCTGTTTTCTTCCCATTATATCAATATCATCGGCGTACGCGAGAAGTTGAACAGATTTTTGGAAGATAGTGCCTCTGGTGTTGACGTTGGAGTTCTGCACTATCTTCTCAAGAACGATGTTAAAGAAATCGCATGACAGTGCATCGCCTTGTCTGAATCCTTTTTTGACGTCGAAAGATTCCGTGAGCTCGTTGCCAACCTTGATGGAGCAGCGTGAGTTCTCCATCGTCATTTTGCACAAGCGAACGAGCTTGGCAGGGACGCCAAAACTAGACATAGCTTTGTACAGTTCGTCTCTGTAGATGCTGTCATACGCGGCCTTAAAATCGATGAAAAGGTGGTGGGTATCGATTTGGAGTTCATAGGTCTTTTCCAGGATCTGCCGCAACGTGAAAATTTGGTCGATGGTTGACTTTCCTGGCCTGAAGCCACATTGATAAGGACCAATCAGATTGTTGACGAAAGGCTTCAGACGTTCACATATTACGGCAGAGAGGATCTTGTAGGCGATGTTAAGTAGACTTATTTCTCTATAGTTGGCGCAGTTTAGAGGATCTCCCTTTTTCAGGATCGGGCCAACAATGCTGAGGTTCCATTCATCGGGCATACATTCCTCTGACCATATCTTACAGATGAGTTGGTGCATGCTCCTATCTAGCTCGTCGCCTGCTGCTTTGAACAACTCAGCAGCTAGTCCATCTGCTCCAGCGGCTTTGTTGGATTTCAGCCGTGATATTGCGGTTTTCACTTCTTCTAGGTCGGGTTCACAGAATTGTTGGCTATCATCGTGTCCGATGAAAGGCTCCTGTCTGACGGCGGTATTTTGTTCGTCGTCGCCGTTATACAATCTACAGAAGTGGTCTTTCCAAATCCCCAGCATTGACTGCGATTCTACTATGATGTTCCCTTGTTTATCTCTGCAGGCATCAGTTCTTGCTCGATGACCTTGAGCCAGCTGTTTAACCTTTCGGTAAAACCTCCGAACTTCATTCCTGCTGTTGGCTCTCTCAACATCCTCGATCTGACGCTTCTCATGCTCTCTCTTTTTCCTCCTGAGAAGCCGGCGTTCCTCTCTCCTCTTTTGCTCGTAGAGCTCACGAGCAGCTCTTGTCCTTCTATGCAGCGCCGCTTTGTATGCCTCCTGCTTGGCTGCATGGGCCTGCCTGCATTCTTCATCAAACCAGGGGTTTCGTTTTGGTGGCTGTGTGAAACCCAGCACATTAGAGGCGGCATCTCTAACTGCTCTTTGGCAATGTTGCCACTGATCTTCGATGCTTGATGTTGGCGGCATAGGACTCCTTAAGAGGATGCTTGACACTCGATCAGAGAATGATCTGGCGATCTCTTGCGATTGTAGCCGTCCGACATCGAATTTTCTTGCAGCATTTCCTTGTTTTGGCCGTTGTCGGGATATTCGTAGCACTACCTTGGCTACGACGAGGTAGTGGTCCGAGTCGATGTTAGCTCCTCGGAAAGTTCGAACATCTAAAATGCTGGACAAGTGCCTTCCGTCGATCGCAATGTGATCAATCCGGTTGACGGTTGATTGATCAGGAGATCTCCATGTACCTTTATGGATGTTGAGATGAGGGAACCAGGTGCTTGCTACCACAACATTTCGCCCCGCAGCAAAATCGATCAACCTGAATCCGTTATCGGATGTGGTGTCGTGCAGGCTGTGCTTTCCGACCGTTCCACCAAAGATGTCCTCTTTTCCCAGCTTTGCGTTAAAATCGCCGAGGACAATTTTAATGTCATAACTAGGACATTGCTCGTATGTTTTGTCGAGGAGCTCGTAGAACTCGTCTTTGGTGTCGTCCTTTTTCTCTTCTGTGGGGGCATGCGCACATATTAGGCTGATGTTACCGAATTTAGCCTTGATTCGGATTGTCGTGATGCGTTCACACATTTGAAGCTCAAGACTTTTTGCCTGAGTCTGCTTCCCACGACGAATCCGCATCCAAATAGTCGCTGTTGTTGCTCTCGGTAACAATTACCATAGTAGATGTCGCAGTTTTTCATCCTCCTTTTGCCCGTCCATCCCATCGCATTTCCTGGATAGCGGTAATATCTGCTTTGTAGCAGTTGAGGGTCTCCGCTAACTGTTCGGCAGCACGCGGTCTATTAAGGGACCTAACATTCCACGTGCATATCCGAAAATCGTTGTCCTTTGTACATTTGCTTGGGTCGTCATCAGTGTATCCGTCCGTTTCCGAGGCCTGTTGTTGCTTCGCAACTAAAATTTTTTCTACGTGGTCGGGAAGTCACCCCAACGCACAACCCCCAACCTGGAGTACCAGGCACTTATGTGACTCCAAGTGCAAGAGCCGGAAAAACCGCTCCTTTTACGGCCTGGGCTTCAAATAAGTCGAAGTAGCCCGTAAAGGTGTTCACCAAGTAGTTCGGCCTAACTGGAACTGGAGACGCCACCGTTGATTCCAAAGAAGAAATTCATTCGCTGCCGTCCCTCGGTGGGAGTGCCTTGGTGGGAACACTCCTTCGTTGTGGGTAGTAACAGCCTACTCCGCTTCGACCTGTCGACCATGGGAGGCCCTTCTGCGAAATCAAGTTTCGCGATCGCATAGCTCTAAGCTTCATAGTAGTAGTTACCGTAAGCCGCTCCGCCACGTCAAGGCTTACCCCGTGGAGGGGTAAACACCCTAAAAGCTGGTGTTTTTTTTGTTTTACAAGCATTCTATCACTCAGCTTTATTATGAGTTTCGCCCGGAAAACCATCCACCCGGAATACTTCTGTTCCCCCGGAATTAAAGCCCGAACAAGATTTCCTTTCGAATTCAGAACTGACAGTTCGAAAAATAGGATTGATCAGGACACTGAGTATCAACAAATTTCCCAACTCTATTACTGAAACAGAGAATAACATCCTTACCAAGTTTTGTTTTTAATAAAAAAAATTTGGTATAAAATGACTGAATGTTGCAATTTCCTGTTAAAATTTCGGCTATTGAGTGCTATTATACGGTTTTATTACGTATGCAATCGATTTAATTGAAAAAAAGTCTTGTGAGAACCAATACTTCATGTACATACACATTATTTTCTTCGGACTGGTTCGTCTCCATATTTTCTTTCCTACTTTCTTGAAGTCCATAAGAAGTGGAGGCGACGACACCTTCAGCTGCCGTCTTCATTCCGACAAGTTGAAAAATTGCCTCTTCAGAGGGAGAGAACTTCTTCATTTTGTTAGGTTCACCACCTGTTCCTTTTTCATAAATTTTATTTGAAGATGCTTTGTTCCTCACATAGCGTTCTGATCGATCCACACCTGGAAATGATATATTTTGTAGGAAGCTCTTAACACAACATTAATTGCTTACCTTTCTCCACTCAAATTCATTTTTTATTGGAGGCCCCGGAACTGTTGAGTTGTAAAGTTAGCTGCTTCCAAAATGCATTTACCTAACTTTTGTTTGCTTTGACAAAACCTCTTGCGATAGATGGGTTTTCTTGCATTTTAAGTAAGATCATATCACTCTGGTGGATGTTTATTGATGTGCTCCTGTATAATTTATAAATTTACTAGCTGACCCGACAGACTTCGCACTGCCTCAATCAATGTAAAAAAGACCTAAACTCTTGTAGCCCGCTTCAATACCACCCGTTACTCTCTCCCCGCTTCTCTACTACCGTCTACCCGCTATCCCGGTCTACAGGTGAAACTCCTGATAAGGCTGACTGTTTATTTTATTCGAACTTTTAGTCCTTTTTCAAAGTGAAATTCTATTCGGGTTAAACATGCAATTAAATAAATAAATAGAGTGGCGCGACAGCTCTTGAAGAGCCAAGGCCTAAGTGGCTTACTCTCATCAACAATTCTCTAGGTGCGTGTGAAGAATTGAGGGGACCTACAATTTAACGCCGATTCCGAACGGCAAAGTTGAGAAGCACTTTTTCATGACAGATGATACTCTTGGAAGTTTTGTCAGTTCTTCGCAAGAGGCAGTGTCCGTGAAAGATGAAATAAAAACTTTGGGCCCGAGTAGGATTCGAACCCACGACGTTCTGCTTAGCAGTCAACGCACCTAACCACTTAGCTACGGACACTACGTTAAACATGCAATTGCTCTTATGAATTCCGGATACTTTAATTTGGCTTGAAACATTGGTCATGGTCAACCTATATGGTCTTATTATTTATTTGGGATGCCAAATCCTCTCGTGGCTTTGTACAGTTCAATGCTGTCGTAGGCCTCTATAAACAGATGGTATGTTTTTCTACTTCATTATCTAAAATTTTCATATAAATGAATAGATGTCTGTTTTGTTTTTTTTTTTTTATTATTCCAAAACGTTAATCTGTGGTTATCACCGTTTATTATTAGTTATTTACAAGGAAATACAATTTATAGAAAACTGCCCACTACAGGGACAATTTTTCTGCACTTCTGTTCAAAAAATTAATTAAATGGAAATCGGGTCTACGATAAGGATTTCAATTTATTTTTGTCTTACTAGCATTATTTAGAATACACCATGTAGATATACCAAACATACATACAATATACATATTTCATAGTAATATAAATGTTTCTTTTCGTACTTCCATTTCTTTTAAGGCCAAAAGATAGCTCCAGTATTGGATTGACACAAATAGCAATTCTGGGAAATACGATTTTCTCGGCTGGAAATAACTTAACTTTTGGCACTTCAGATTCTGGAGATTATGGTGACACATTGGCGAAGACAAGTGTCGGTTGGATAAAAATTCTAGCGAGATGCTACACACTGACAACGGTGCTGTCAGAGAAGAAGATTTTAGAAAATGTAGTTGGTGCTTCGTCGGAATATCCTGGGTTCCTAGAATCTTGTTGCTCACTTATGAATATTATACCATTGACACAAACTTCGACTTTGAAAAATTTGGAAACCATCCTATTAAAAATAGGATCGTACAAAAGAAACATGTGCCTTTCTCTTCTTCGTCTATTGCTATGGGGAACAAGACCACAGAGTAAGAAAATGATTTGATAAGCGATTATTATTATTATTTACTTCCTTTTTTTCTCAAGATTTTAAACTCTCAAATGAAGCTGTTTGTAATTTGCTGTATGCCTTGGCAACAGCGGATGATTCATATATGGCAGACAAAATTCAAGTTTTTTTGGATTGGATTCTTAAATTACGACATGATTTCAACAATCGTTCTATTCGCTGCTCTAATCCACAAAGTGGATTTGTTAAAGTCACAGCAGCAATTCTATGGTCGGTGCATTCCCAGAATAAAATTGCTAATTTATCAGACTACATAACCAACGAAATATTCGAAGCGTGTCTTTATTGGATTGATGCTCTAGATAACAGTCAAACTTTAAAAGTTGCGTTTGATTCTATGATGTGTTCATTGTGTTTCATAAAACCAAAACTGTTCAATCGACTGCTTAATAAATTAGTCGTCTCACCGACGCAAACGGATGTACTTGAAAGTACTACATGCCAACGAAAAGAGTTTTCACCTAGGATTACAGAGGACAGTAAAGAAGCTGGTGAATGTAAATGGTTCACAAATGGTGCTAAAGGCGTTCTATTCACTTTACTTCAGAAGCCATCCTATTTGACTACAATAGCCATGTCAAGTCAATCTCCTGAGGTCATATATGAACTCGTTGATTCTGGACTTCCAAAGCTACTTTCACATGCACTTTTTCATTACTGCTGTTTTCTGTCACCAGAAGTAAAGGAAATGAATTTAAATACTGAATGCACAGACGAGACAAGTTGTGAAGAATGTTCATTAATGAAGAATTTAGCACAGCTACCAATGCTTGCATTAAAACATATTCCAAAAATTTTAGGATTCTTCTCAGAGTGTTGTGCCGAGGGCCATATGCGTGATATGCTCGGTTCTAACCAGGGATCTATTTTCTGGAAGCCATTGCTTGAACTTTTATGCAATTATCGTCCAGTTGTAGCTGAAGAAGAGCCTATAGTACGGGCGCTTATTTACATTGAAAGGGCTGCTATAAACTTTTTTAGTCGAGTAACGTCGTGCCATCCTCTTAACCAGGATAAACTATCGACTCTGCTCATATCAGTAGTCCAAAACCCTTCACAAACTAACATTAATGCTAGCACAGCAAAAATATCTGGATTCACACGTCAATTGGTACTGCAACTGTTATTGGAAAGTGAAAAAATATTAGTTTCCGTGAGAAGCAAACACCCTCTTCAAAAGAGTGAGAACAACATTTACTTAGTAAATAATCATCCATCAAAGAGGGTTAACGCACACCACCTACTCTTTTATGTTAGTGTCAATACAAGATGCAGGGATATTTTGCAAAACATTGTGTCAGGTAAAATCATTTTTTTTTTTCTTACAACTTAATATATCTATTTATGTGAAATGTTGTAACGTGTTGTATTCAGATTATAGTAATATTACACCAATCAATTCAGATTCCCCTAAATCGGATTCATACATCACCAACATTTCAAAAAACCAACAAAGCGATAGCCCATATGAGGACAAATCGGATAATATTGAAATTGCAATGGATTTTAATGGTCATGGTCTTGAAGTTTTAAGCGTTGCTGCAGGAGTCACTGCTAAAGATAAGCGCTTCAAGGACGTAAAGAACCAGGTGGAAGCAATCAGAGATAGTAGGGGCTTGTTCCCTAAGATACCAAGTAAGTTTGCACTATTAAAGAAACACCTAATAGTCTAATCTAATAGAATTTAACTTTAAAATTTAAAATTGAATAAACGAGTTCATAAGAACTTTCTGATGGTGGAGCTACAGTCCAGGTCGGACCAGGGCCTCATTCAGTTCATAAGTTCATAAGAAACTCATGGTTAAATATAGCGAAACATGGAGAAGGAATATTTTCAAACTTATAATGTCTGAAATATGCATATCAGGATTTGAAAAACCTTTAAAAAAAATTGGTACAACAGTCGATTCACGCAACCCTCGATTTTCGCAACGCTTAGTTTGTAGCACGTCTTGGCTCTATAATTGCAACTTTTCAAAATGCTACCTCGATTTGTGCAACTTACTTACTTAAGGTGGCGCTACAGTCCGTTGTTGACTTGGGCCTCAATCAACAGTCTCCGCCATCTAGCTCGGTCCTTAGCTAGTTGTCTCCAGTTTTGCACTACAAGTTGCTTGGGGTCCTCTTCTTTTTTAGTGCGCCACCTGAGTCGCGATCTTCCTCTCCTCCTGAGTCCCTCGGGAATAGTGTCGAAGGCTTTCCGGGCCGGAGCATTGGTGTCCATCCGCTCTAAATGACCGAGCCATCTGAGTCTCTGGGCCTTGACCCTTCTGGCTAGGTCCATGTTGTACAACCCGTAAAGATCGCTATTATATCTTCTTCGCCATGCCCCTTCAATGCACACGGGGTCAAAGATGACCCGAAGAACTTTCCTCTCAAAACAGCCTAAGGCACTTTCATCCGAATTCGTCAAGGTCCATTCTTCCGCACCATACAGCAGGACTGGGATGATGAGTGTGTTGTACAGTTTTACCTTAGTTGCTCGAGAGAGGGCTTTTCCAGTCAATTGCTTTCTTGGCCCAAAGAAACAGCGATTAGCAAGAGTTATTCTTCGTCTGATCTCGGCGCTGGTGTTATTGCCCGTGTTTATAGCGGAGCCTAGGTAGACAAACTCCTTTACTACCTCAAAGTTGTATGCGTCTATTGTGACGTTCTGTCCGAGCCGTCGGTGTTGGGTGTCCTTCCACATTTTCCTGTTAAGAGTTTAAAAAAAAATCAATTAAGGATTGGCCTGAAAGAGAAAATAAAATTATTTTGCTTTAAACGCCAAATTACATATTGACTTTCCTTTTGTGTTAACTCCTATTTTTTTTTTATTTACAGAGCTCTTTCAACAAGATGAGTTGTTTGCATCATCTAATACTTCAAGTATGGCTAGCTGTGCACAATTAGTGCACCCGAATTGTCCTGAAATTATTTTGTCGTGTGATACCACAATATCTCAAATTTTGGCGGCGCTTAACGAAAAAGGTCATCGACTCTCTACTCCTTGTATCACACTGAATTTGGTAAAACTTTCTATCGGTACTTAACCATTTGAAGATGTATATTAAAATGCTTTATATAGATTCGGTCGAAAAATTTGATTGATGAATGTGACTTTGAGAACCGAACTATGAAAGCTGTTAACATGGAACCCCTTTCTTCTCCATTGCAAAGGTTTTCTAGTCGCGGTGGCTTGTCACTGCTTGCAAAGAATTTGCCAACTGTTTACTCTGAAAGCTCAAGTACTGATCGAATAAGTCCCGTAGCAATAGCAGACAAAGAAAAATGCGAGCCCACTACTGATTGGGTGAAATTAGAGCCAAATGAAGAAATATATGAAGATTTAGAGGATCCAATAACAGAAACTTCTTCGAAACAACCTGTTATTACCTCTGTTCCACAGCACTCACTTGTTGCATTCGGATTGTTCCTAAGATTACCTGCGTATTCTGATGTTTTACTTCGCGATAAAATAAAAGCACAATGTCTTTTAAGACTTGTTTTAGGTGTTACTGGAGATGGTGAAGGCAGTAAGTATATAAACTTTATTAATATCCATTCAAAATTAATATCGTGAAATATTTTTCAAAAAAATGTTTAGATGATATTTCCAGATTATCACTTGCTCCATCGCTTCCAACATTGCCATTTGAAGTTTTTAGACAACTCCTTGAAAGTTCTCCACTAACAACTGACGATGGAATATTGCTAAGGAAAATGGCTATTGAAGTTGGTGCCATTCATCATGTTTTAAATTGTTTGAGAATATTCACACATCAATTTCAATGTGATCAAATAAATGGTCAGCAGCCAGAGGTAACTAAAGTTATTTAAAACATGAATTTAAGATAATAATAATGAAAGAAAATTATTTTTATTATTCATTTAATTAAACAGTAAATGAAAAACTTAAAATAGAAATTAGCTGCTAGGGCAATCTACTAGAAAGATTTTTAAATTTTGTGCACCAAGTTTATGTTCCCCTTACAATTATTTTGTAGGGGATTCTGAAGGTCAAGTTTTGATAACCTTATGCAGGTTGATGTCACTTTGGGCATGGTGATATTTGTTGAGTCTGAATCCTCTACATGTCGGTGAACATTGGTCTTGAATTCTTGAATACTGCAGTGACTGGGGAAGACAGAGTGTGGAAGAAAATTCCACATTCGCGTAGTACGGCTAAAGAACGATTGTCTGAACATGACCGTACGTCCGAAGTTAGGCTCGAGGGTGAACTGATGGGCATTCCTGGAGGCGCGGGTATTACGGTTGAATATCTTCAGGGGAGGAATACAACTGGCTATTTCACTAGAGCATATACCGTTGAAGTAACGGTAGAAGAGGGTGAAGCATGAAATATAACGTCGATGTTCGAATGACGTAAATGTCTCAATGATGGTATGGTCACCAATCATCTCAAATGCTCTGCTCTGTATACTGTCCAAAAGACTTAAATACGTCACTAGAGCACCAGCCCAAACGTGGGAGATGTACTCAAGCTTTGGACGTATATATGTTTTATAGATGGTAGCCAGATCAGAAGGGGAAAAAATGTCTTGCAGTATCTTAAAAAATCTAAACATCTTGCGGCATTTTTGGCAACATCGGGTATGTGGTCGCTCCACAAGAGGTGGTCGGTGATGCACATACCGAGAAACTCGAGATGTTCGGTTTCAATGATGCAAGTGCCACTCATGGACAGTGGCAAGGGGGTATATCTCGCTTCAACGATACCAATCAGCATTGAGTTTTCGAAGCATTAAACTCTACACGGTTTTTTATTCCCCATCGTACAATGCTGTTTTGTAGTTCAGAAGAATTCTTCTACAATATATGATTTGTTTTCGAGTACAAAAAATTTTCGACAATTGACAGCCAATTTTCTTCCAGTAATTGACTAACTCCAGCTAGCTCGGTCCCTGGCTAACTGTCTCCAGTTTCGCACGCCAAGTTGGTTCAGGTCCTCTACCAACTGTGTGCCCCACCGGAGTCGCGATCTTCCTCTTCTGCGACGTCCTTCCGGGTTGGATTCGAGGACTCTACGAGCCGGAGCATTAATTTCCATTCGCTCAATTCTGGCTAGGTCAGTGTCGCTGTACAGCTTGTACAGTTCTTGGTTGAATCTTCGTCTCCATTCTCCATTAATGCAGACAGGACCAAAAATCACTCGAAGAATTTTTCTCTCAAAGCAGCCCAAAGCGTTTTCATCAGATTAACATCAAAGTCCATGTCTCTGCACCATACATGAGGACCGGGATGATGAGGGTTTTGTAGAGTGTCACTTTAGTTGCTCGGGAGAGGACTTTACTACTCAATTGCCTTCTAAGTCCAAAGAAGCAGCGATTGGCAAGAGTGATTCTTTGTTTGATTTCAGCGCTGGTGTTGTCTGAGTTGATAGCGGATCCCAGGTAGACAAAGTCCTTAACTACCTCGAAGTTAAATCTGTCTATGTTGACGTTTGCTCCAAGACGTCGATGTTGCTTGTCCTTTCTTGTCGACAGCAGCATTAAGGCTCACAAACGCTCCACTGACATCACGCTGCGTTCTTCCAATTATATCAATGTCGTCTACGTATCCTAGTCGCTGGACGGACTTTTGAAAGATTGTGCCTCTGTGTTGTATTGTAGATCTGCCGTAGGGTGAATATTTGATCGATGGTGGACTTTCCGGGTCTGAAGCCACACTGATAAGGACCTATCAGGTTGTTGACGCAGGGCTTCAGACGTTCACACAGCACGGCAGAGAAGATCTTATAGGCGATGTTAAGGAGACTTATACCTCTGTAGTTGGTGCAGTTCAGGGGATCTCCTTTTTTGAGGATCGGGCATACGATGCTGAGGTTCCATTCATCGGGCATGCTTTCCCCCGACCAAATTTTGCAGATGAGCTGGTGCATGCTCCTAACCAAATCATCTCCAGCTGCTTTGTAAAGTTCGGCGGCTAGCCCATTTGCTCCAGCGGCTTTGTTCGACGTAAGTTTAGATATCGCTATCTTCACTTCGTCGGGTGGGTGGAATTGTTGGCCTTCCGCACCCAAATTGAATGGTTCTGTATTGCTGACGGAGTTTTGCTCGTCATCGCCATTATACAGCTTGGAAAAGTGGTCTTTCCATATCCTCAGCACTGACTGCGGTTCAGGTTACTAGATTAACTTATCCTCTTCATAAAAAAGAAAAACTGAAAACAATTCTTCATGCATAAAGGTGCTAAGTACATTTTTTTGTCCTAAACAACACTTTGTAATGAATTTAAATAAAATGCTTTGATATACGTAATGTTCTAGTTTTTAAAAGCTTTTTTATGACCCTTTTCTAACTTTCCATCACTTTCAGAGAATAAGTAATGAGCCAAAAACCTTAAACGAATTACTCGAAAATCGAAATATGTCACTTAGCACCTTCTCATTCTCAGCTGAAGATATATTAATGTTTCATTCTTTCATTAAGTCCAAAATAGTAACAACATCTTTTAAACTATGTCATGTCATTTTTTTTTTTAACGGTATATGAAATTTCCAATCCAATTTCAACTAAACGAAATCATTTTAATTTTTAAGGCTGCCACTAGCGTTAAGCCCGCTTTAAATAACACGGAGGAGTCAGTCATTACATCCGATGACAAGAGCCATATGTACTGGGCTAAGGGTACAGGATTTGGAACAGGTTCAACTCAACAATCCTGGAATGTAGAACAAGCACTACATCGGCAAAAAAGTGAAGAAGAGCATGTAACTGTACTTTTACAGGTAAATTTCAAATTTATCTACCAAATTTGTGTATACAAAATTAATAAATAAATGGTATGCTTTATTTCAAAAGGTGCTTTCCAGTTACATAAATCCTGGGGACAAAGTGCCCTCTGAACTTCAATGTGATGTAACAATGAGTTTCCATCAAATTAGTGATGTTGACGGCCTGCTTCCGTTGGTGTTCGTTGATTTATTAAAAAAATCTTGTTTACTTTCAGCATTAAGCTCATATCTACGCAATGATTCTGTCCTAGATATCACAAGGCACATTCCACTTTATAGGGCTATCTTGCAACTCTTGCGTGCTATTTCTCAATCGCAGCAACTAGTTTGCTTAATGCAACCGCAAGACTGTTATGACAATTCTCCATCTATTTCCGATCTTCTTACAAATATGAAGACCTGTGTTGACACGTATGCCAATCGTCTGAAGTGAGTTCTGAGAAATTTGTTAGTTTTGTTTTAAGTTAATTCATTTTGTTGCAGGCTTAATAAAAAATCAAATATTAAGGGACAAACCCACCAGGTCATCGTTAATATTGATGACGGTGACGACGAAGGACTTGCCCTCTTAATTCCCGACATTCAAGAGACAACTGTTTTGGTACAAAAAGCAGTCAAGTTTAAAGATTTACGCATCAATCAATTTCGTGATCATGAACATGAAGGCAGTCGTGTGGAGAAACCTCTGAGCAAATCGATTGAAGAACGATATCTTGAAGTTATGAAAAAAATGCAATTTGATACGTATGAAATGATCGTTGAATCAGAAAAGGGTGGTTTTCGTTTTGCGATTTCGCATCATTTTGAAAAGATGGTACACAAGGTCGGAGATCGATATCATTTTTCAAGAATAAAACGCTTAGCTCAAGAAACTGTAACATTATCTACAAGTTTACCGTTGTCATATAGTAGTTCTGTTTTTGTACGCTGTGATACGGACAGATTGGATATAATGAAGGTTTACACAATTGCATCTTCACCTTAAAAAATAATGACTAAATCTTAAATATTTATTCTCAAGGTACTAATCACGGGTCCAGCAGATACTCCTTATGCGAATGGATGCTTTGAATTTGATGTATTTTTTCCTCCGGACTATCCAAACTTACCAATGTTAATAAACTTAGAAACAAATGGCCGACATTCTGTAAGATTTAATCCTAATTTATATAATGATGGAAAGGTATGCTTATCCGTCTTGAATACATGGCACGGTAGACCAGAAGAAAAATGGAATGCACAAACCTCAAGCTTTTTGCAGGTACATAAATTAATAGACAAGTTTTCATGTTTTATATTTGTTTGCAGGAACACATTTTGTATAAATTTAGTTGTATTTAGTTGTCGTAGATTCGATTCACTTTTGTTTTCCACGGACACTGCCTTTACATTCTACTATCCGTCGGGTGAACTGCATTATCCAAACCAATTTGACACTACAAATTAGCAGCTGCTCATGTAAAAATCAGTAGTGTCCGTAGCTTAGTGGTTAGGTGCGTTGGCTGCTAAGCAGAACGTCGTGGGTTCGAATCCTACTCGGGCCCAAAGTTTTTATTTCATCTTTCACGGACACTGCCTATTACGATAAAAAATGGACAAGAAAAGTTTGTTTGAAATTTTATTTTATGTTTGAAAGAAATTGTGTTTTTTGGACAAAATATTTTATAAGTTTATTCGTCGTCGCGTCGTCGTCGACTGTCCCTGATCACGTCTTCTATTACACTGCCTTATTCTCTTTTCACTGGTCGCCTTCCAACCTTCCATTGGAAATTTCCCCAACATCCTCCCCAGCGGTATTGGGATCGGGAGATTCCTCAATACCATCATGATGAAAGTTAAAAACGCATATTTTTGATATAGGGCGTCTATATATTCCCGATGACGTTCTGACCTCAACAACTCTTACAACGCCGTCTTCACCAGGAAAAAGCTTTGTCACCATACCTTTTGGCCAGCATCCACGAATTGTATTGTTATCAACAACGAAAACTAAGTCACCAACTTTGACTCCGCAACTCTTCTGGAGCCACTTGGTACGTCGATTGAGAGTTGGTAAATACTCCTGTCTCCACCTTCGCCAAAAGCAGTCTGCGAGATGTTGCGAAGCTCTCCAATGTTTTCGAAGGACAAGGTCATCTTTTGTGAACAAACCAATAGGTGCTTGAGAGGATGAACGACCCAAAAGAAAATGGTTTGGTGTGAGTGCCTCCGGTTCATCTGGATCTGTAGGTACGTCAATAAGTGGTCTGGAGTTGATGATCGCTTCTGCTTCTGTCATCAGTGTGTATAGAAGTTCATCCGTCGGATAGTATTCCTTGAGAGTAAATTTGAGCGTCGTTTTGACAGAACGCACCAAGCGCTCCCAACAACCGCCCATGTGTGGCGATGCTGGGGGAATAAAATTCCATTTGATACTTTGTGTGGTCATAAACTGTGTAATTTGGTCCTGATTTAATTCCTGTAAGCTTTTTTGCAGTTCCTTGTCTGCTCCGCGGAAATTCGTCCCATTATCAGAAAAAATTTCTTGCGGGCATCCTCGTCTTGATATGAAGCGTCGCAAAGCCATGATGAATACATCCGTAGAGAGGCTGGTAGCTATCTCCAGATGAATAGCTCGAACAGTGAGGCATGTGAAAAGAACACCATACCTTTTTTCGTGACGACGTCCTACTTTAACTAGTAGGGGTCCGAAATAGTCAATTCCGGTAAAGCTGAATGGTGGCTTTCCAGGCGTAACTCTAGCCGACGGAAGTTGTCCCATCAAAGTAGGACATGGCTTTGAATACAGTAGCTTACACTGATTACATTCTCTTTTAATAGATTTTAACGTGGGTCTAGCCTTTAGAATCCAATACTTTTGATGCAGTTCGTTCAAGACCATTTCATGTCCAATGTGATTATTTCGTCTGTGATAATGAGTTACAAGGAGCTTTGTATACGCGTCTCGTCCGTGTAAAATTATGGGAAATTTATAAAGACTTTCACCTTCTTGTAGATTTCGAAGTCGTCCGTCTAAAACAATCAGACCGTTGTTTGTTAATTTTGGTGAAAGGCTGTACAATTTGCTCTTTGTGTCAACTGTTTGATTCGCGAGTAGTTTTCCGTATTCTTTTGGGAATGATCTACGTTGAGATTGTCGTATCCAAAGAAGTTCAGCGTCATTAATTTCTTCTATTATAAGCTCTCCTTCATACCTTTGTCGTTTCTTGTTGAGATTTCTTAGGTATCTTAACATCCAGGCTGTCGTCCGTATCAGTCTTAACCAATTTGTAAATCGCGTTACGTCTGGTAACTCATATTCGGGAATGGAAGATTTATCTGAAATCATTCCGACGAATTCAAGATCTGCGACGCCCGTAGGTGGTACAAGCTTATTTATTGGCCATGTCGCTTCGTCGTCATATAAAAATTCGGGGCCTTGATACCATCGACTTTCAGGGTGGAATTCTTTTGCACTTGTCCGAGTTGCATCATCCGCTACGTTGAGTTTCGTTGATAGCCATCTCCAATCTTTTACATTCGTAATCTCTGATATCTCACTAAGGCGATTTGAAACAAATTGTTTGTACCGTCTCGACTCCGACTGAATCCAATACCAGACAGTTGCGGAATCGGTCCAAAATATAGTCCTGGCAAATTTTCGATCGTGTTCATGTTTGATATTTCGCACAAGTCTGCTGCCAAGGACTGCTGCTTGTAGTTCAAGTCGGGGTATGGTCATATTTGGTTTGATCGGTCTAACTTTAGTTTTCGCTGCAACGAAAGAAACATTTATTAGATTTTTATGATAAATTCTTACATAGGCCACTGCCGAATATGCTTCTTCGCTGGCGTCTACGAAACAGTGTAGTTCTACTTGTTCTGCGTCTAAGAAAATGTTCGAGTAGCATCTAGGAATTTGTACTGTAGATATGAATTGTAAGTCGGTTAACCAGTTCTTCCAATGATTATGTAGCTCATAAGGTATTTCGTCATCCCAATCGGTAGCGGTCTTCCAAATTCGTTGCAGAAGAATCTTGCCGACAATAACAAAATGGGCAATAAAACCCAAAGGGTCGAAAATTGACATGATTATCTTCAGACATTCTCGTTTCGTTGGTATTCTTGCTGCGGTCAATAAATTTGGTTCGATTTTACAGAAATTGGTACGGAAGGTAAAGACATCCTTCTCGGTGTCCCATGTTATTCCCAAAACTCGGCTGTTTTGAAGTTGTTTGTCGAATTCAATTTTCTTTGTCATGTTTGCAGGCAACAAATTCGCAGGAATGGATTTCAAGACTGTCGGTGATGATGAATGCCAATTTCGCAATTCAAAACCACCGCAACTGTGGATTTTGATAACGTTGTTAATGAGTGATGAAGCTTCATTTTCGTCTTTCGCTGTTCCCAAATAATCATCCATGTAATGATTTCTCTGAATGGCCTTAACTGCTTCTGGATGTTCTTCAATGAATTGGTCGGCGTTTCGGTCTTTTACGAATATTGCAGTGCAAGGTGAACATGTTGCGCCGAATGTCATTGCTGTCATCTCATATGTTGCAGGATCATGTTTTCTGTCGTCTCCGCGCCAAAGAATGAGCTGACTGTAACTGTCTTCTGTACGAATTTGTATCCGATGAAACATCTCTTTGATATCTGCGGTAAAGCCTATAGGTCCTTGGCGGAATCTAAAGAGCACACCTGACAACGATTTCAATAGGTCAGGTCCTTGAAGAAGTTCATCATTTAAGGCAACACCATTGCATTTTGCAGCAGCGTCGAACACAATTCTCACTTTTCCTGGTTTGTTCGGATTCATAACAGGAAAGTGAGGCAAGTAAAATTCATGACCAATCCGGGAACTCGATGTTGATATTTTTCGTAAATATCCTTTCTTCAAATAATCGTCAATAATGTCGTTGTAAGCATGTTTAAGTACGTCGTCTCTATCAAGACGTTTCTCCAATAACAGAAGTCGTTTATGAGCCATTTCCTTACTGCCGGTGGGTAGATGGACATCTTCGTGTTTCCATAGAAGGCCAGATTCCCATCGGTTTTCGGATATTCTTTTTGTTGTTTTTTCTAGAATTTGCAGTGCCTTTTCATCTTCACGAGACATTTTGTTTTCTTCATTTTTAGCCATTACATGTTCCAAAATCCAAAATGATTTCACTAGATCATGCAGTTCATCGTCTTCAGCCTTAGCAACAAAATTTGTAATGAAAGCTTGACTCATGGAATTGCCTACGGTTCCGTCATTGCCGCTGATGGTCCAGCCTAACCAAGTCTTACTTGCGATTGGAGAGTTCCATTTGTCATGAATCAATTGGCGAGTAGATATTAACAAGCTATTATTTTCTCCAATGAGAACAGTCGGTTGCCCACTGTAGCTTTCGAAATCAATTTTCTGTAAATAAGGCCATTTTTTCACAAGCGCCCTTTTGTCGATTGATTGATGAACAAGCGGTAGTTTCTTCACGGTCCTGATGTCTCTAAGCTTGTATTCTTTTGCTTCTTTGTAGGTGCCTTGGACAGAAGTCGAAAAACAAATGGAATCAGCTTCCTCAGCTAAGTCGCCATTGAACCATTTAATAGACAGTGGTGATGGATTACCTTTTGCTTTCAAAAGCTCAGCTATGTCGCTTCTCATAAGAGTCAGAGTTGATCCTGGGTCAAGAATAGCCAATGTTTTGATTGAAACGTCATTGTGTTGTAAATAAATTGGTAGAATCCGGAGTTTTGTGGTCACGTCTGTGGCGGAACTATGAGCGCACATCTCAGGAGGGTTTTGATGGTGTACGTCAACTTGCGGAGCTCTCCTGTCAGAATGTAACATAGAATGGTGCATCCTTGTACAGTTACTCACCTTGCATTGTGTCTTTTGTCGACAGTCAAATGTGGTGTGATTTTTCTTCAGACAAGAAAAGCAGAGCGATGCCTTTGTCACAGCCTTCCATCTGTCGTCAATCGTCATGTCTTGAAACTTTTTGCAATTCGGCACGTTCTTACAGTTTGAAGAGCAAATTATGCATTTTTCTGTATGCTCATTTTTGATAATCGCCGTATTTACTCTTCCTACTCGTCGTCTCGGTTGTTTTGCGCTGAGGTTTGTTGACGTATATGTAGGAATTCGAAGAGAAGCTGCATGGGACTTTCTGTCTAGCCAGTTAGAAAGATCGCGTAGATCATATCTCTCTCTGTCATAAATGACGTCGGACCACAAAATGTGAAACATTGATGGAAGTTTTCGTTCAAGCTCTTCAATAAGTTGAGGATTTGCAAGATACTCTGGTCTATCTAACAATTCTATCATGACGGTCAGATTTTCTACGGCAGTAGCAAAATTGACGATGGATGACGGATCGTCTTCTGTCGGAGATTCGATGAGTTTTGTTTTAGCGATAAGCGATTTGATGATAATGTCAGGACGCCCATACTTTCGTTCCAAGATTGTCATTATTTTGTCTGCGCTGTTAGGTAGAATTAGCAATGAGCTAACCGCTTCCAAAGCTTTGTCTTTTAAAGCAGTTCTGAGCCTAGTCACATTCTCTGCGGGAGTGAATTTCCCGATGTTTGTAGTGCGGTCGTATTCGTTTTTGAAGAGCGGCCAATCTTCAGGATTTTTGCCGTCAAATTTGGGTAAATCCAACTTCGATTGTCTAGCCATAAATGTTGACATCAGATCCAAATAGGATGGTGTCATATCTGTCTGTGGATTCTCTTTTACAGAATTTTGTTGAGGACAATTATTTTGGATATTTGATTTTTGTAACATGTCCGTTAATTGTTCGACTTTGTTCTCCAATTCAAAAATTCTATAATCAGAATTGCAACTAGCTTTGTCTCTTTCGAATAGCGTTGAATTGCACCAGCTGTCAATTCGTTGGAAGTCAATTTCCAAATTATGTTGTCGTCTCTCTCGTACAGAATCGATATCATTCAAACTGAAGCAGGTTGTCTTTTTCTTAATTTTGTCTGTCGATGTCTTTCCATGGAAATATGCTTCTGAATTGGAAGCGTTGTTTCTACATGTGTGTGCGTGTTGTGACTGTTTGCTCAATTTACTTACATCATCTTGAGTACATAAAGTCTTGTCGGCATCATTCCAGTTTCCGTTATTCACACTGTCGTTGTCTGGATGAAACTGTTTGCTGCTCATGATGGTTGATTGTGTCCTTGATGTAGACTTACTTTTATTACTTTTATCGTCGCTGTCGTTGAAACCATGGCAAGTAATCAACGATGATGATGGTTGGCGCGTGTCTGTAATTTCAGACATCGCCTTTGACACTTTTTTGATTCTCTCACTTCTGCGTTCCGGTACCGACATATTAATTTTGTATTTGACCGTTTTTCCAAAGAGATGGATATTTTGCTCGAAGGACCACGAATATTACGATAAAAAATGGACAAGAAAAGTTTGTTTGAAATTTTATTTTATGTTTGAAAGAAATTGTGTTTTTTGGACAAAATATTTTATAAGTTTATTCGTCGTCGCGTCGTCGTCGACTGTCCCTGATCACGTCTTCTATTACACTGCCTTATTCTCTTTTCACTGGTCACCTTCCAACCTTCCATTGGAAATTTCCCCAACACTGCCTCTTGCGAAGAACTGACAAATCTTCCAAGAGTATCATCTGTCATGAAAAAGTGCTTCTCAACTTTGCCGTTCGGAATCGGCGTAAAATTGTAGGTCCCCTCAATTCTTCACACGCACCTAGAGAATTGTTGATGAGAGTAAGCCACTTAGGCCTTGGCTCTTCAAGAGCTGTCGCGCCACTCAATTTATTTTTTTCATGTAAAAATCACAAACAAATCTTCCACACAGTCACATCTTTCAATTGTAGACCCAGGAGGTTTACGCCATCTTTAAGATTATTCCAAAAATTTCGAAGGTTCTCGGGTTGTCTTTTAACATTATTTTTGGCAATGTTTGGATATAATGATATTGCAGAAATTAGCGACATAAATAAGTCTCTGTTCGTTGCTCTGTCCCTAAAAATGTTAATAATCTTTATTTGAACAAATAATCAATCAATAAATTACATTTTATTGACCATCAGAAAATTAGTTTAATGAAAAACCCGCAGTATTTAATATGCGGATTTGAATTGTATTGAATGAATGGGTTCACGTGAATAACAGAATACCGCGCAATATTACCGACGTTAATGAGGTGAATCCAGATTCGATTCGAACGAATAGTAGAATAGTGTGAAGTGAAAATTGAAGAAAAATCCCCCTCGATGAATAGCAGAATAGGGCTGATATTAAAATGAATTTAAATTTGGCGCAGGTACATAACGCCCGACATTTTTTATAAAAGTTCTGAAGGTTTCGAACCTCAATCCGAAAGGCTGTTATTACAACTTCCGCATCGCCTTAGTGAGTGATAGACGAACGTATGTCACAGAGTCGATTTTGTGATTTTCTTATACCATTTTTCATATTTATGAGTCGCACGAATGCTTTTGTACAGATCATTTTTATAACATACAAGATTAACATACTAGTTTTAGAGTAACTTAAATATTCTTTATTTTACTCGTGGTATAAAGTAATTTTACTTAATTAATAGAAAAGATAATGTTTGCACAGCCGCTAATCACCCTTACTGTAGCTGGCGTTTCACTTGAACGACATTCGATCTTTCTCTGTCGAGTCAATTTTAAGGCGTTTAAGAGTCGGTATTACAGGCGTTTTGAACTAACATGCGTTCCACATAAACATCTGACATTGAGAAATATAAATTTCCATAGAATTTGCATTGTTTTTTCAATTTAACAATAATTTGTTCGCTTAAAATTAGTACAAAATGAATAGCATTGCATTATTTGTGTTGTTAAGTAATCCGGAAGAAGAGAACGTTGGAGTGAAAACTTACTTACTTACTTGAGGTGGCGCTACAGTCCGTTGTGGACTTGAGCCTCAATCAACAGTCTGCGCACAGCTAGCTCGGTCCTTAGCTAGTCGTCTCCAGTTTTGCACTCCAAGTTGATTGAGGTCCTCTTCCACTTGAGTGCGCCACCTGAGTCGCGGTCTTCCTCTCCTCATACGTTTCTTGGGAATAGTGTCGAAGGCTTTCCAGGCCGGAGCATTGGTGTCCATTCGTTCTAAATGACCGAGTCATCTGAGTCTTGGACCTTGACCTTTCTGGCTAGGTCCATGTCGTTGTACAACCCGTAAAGTTGTATCTTCTTCGCCATTCCCCTTCAATGCACACGGGGCCAAAGATGACCCGAAGAACTTTCCTCTCGTAACAGCCTAAGGCACTTTCATCCGATTTTGTCAGCGTCCATGCTTCCGCACCATAGAGCAGGACTGGGATGATGAGTGTGTTGTACAGTTTTACCTTAGTTGCTCGAGAGAGGGCTTTTCCACTCAATTGCTTTCTTAGCCCAAAGAAACAGCGATTAGCAAGAGTTAATCTTCGTCTGATCTCGGCGCTGGTGTTATTGTCCGTGTTTATAGCGGAGCCTAGGTAGACAAACTCCTCTACTACCTCGAAGTTATATGTGTCTATTGTGACGTTCTGCCCGAGCCGTCGGTGTTGAGTGTCCTTCCTTTTTTTTTTTTTTTTTTTGTTGGAGTGAAAACTGCAAAAAAAAATAGATTCGAGAATGAATATTGATTAGGTCCAAATCCAAACGTTAAGAAAAAAGATGTGAATATTTTGTATATTTGTTTGTACTAGAGCTCTTGATACCCGGGTACCCGGTCCATGGACCGGGTACCCGGGAATTACCCGGGTAGCAAATACCCGGGTATTTGCATGGTGTTCGGGTACCCGGGTACTCGAAACATAACGATCGTATATCGGAGTACCCGGGTACCCGGGTATTTGGAACTCTTACACAATGAAGCTGAAGTTGTTTGAAAAAAATGGATGCTTTCATAAAGGATTTGCAGGTTGGGGGTGGATTACTATGATAATGTAGTTTATAAGGATGGTTTTGGTTATTTGTGTGGTTTATTTGTAATTCATAAAAAAATGCAATTTGTTGGATGGATTTTCATTTTATTAGTGGTTGAAAAATGAAAAGTTATAACCGATCTTAGCCGTGGTCGTCGTGGTGGTGGTCGTCGTGGTGGTGGTCGTCGTCGTGTCGTGTTCGTCGTGGTCGTGGTCGTGGTCGTCGTAGTCGTAAATAAAGAAGGAAACAAAGCTATTGGCAAGTGTTTGTTGATTTTGTTATTGTTGTAATGTAAGAAAAAGAAATGCAAGTTGTGTGTGGATAGGGATAATTGAAAGGGATGATTTTATTATGTTGGTTAATCACTGTCCTGCATTTTCCTGTATATGGCCTTCGTCAAACAGGTAGTTGGTGCGATTTCCTTTGTTTTGGTGATTCATACAAACATTTGGTTGAAAATATTAGTTGGATTATTGTTTTATTAGGGGTTGAAAATTAAGATAACCGATTTGGTGTGTTTGGTGTGTTGTCGTCGGTTATCTTTTTATGATGAGTTATTGGTCTTTTTCTTAACCACAGGTCAATAAAAAAAAGAAAACAATCATTTGGTGAGTGTTTGTAAGGACGATATAAATAGTAGTTCGGAGACAGACCTCATTTGCAGGATTGTTAATTTGGGTTCTTGCATGTCATAAAAATTAATGTGTGGGTTTCTCTACATGTCCCGCTTGTAGAAACTGGCACATTTTCAACAATAATGATGAATTGTAACGCATAATGTACTTGGATGGGATTTTTATTGCTATTTTTGCGTTATTTTTTTTCTTTTTTGAGATTTTAAGGAAACAAATAAAAACATTGCTATGATCGTCCAACCTGAATTTTAAAAGATAATTCGAGTGCAAAATAGAACAGTCTCCGAGCTACTATTTATTTCGTTCTTACAAACACTTACCAAATGATTGTTTTCTCTTTTTTATTGACCTGTGGTTAAGAAAAAGACCAATAACCCATCATAAAAAGATAACCGACGACAACACACCAAACACACCAAATCGGTTATCTTAATTTTCAACCCCTAATAAAACAATAATCCAACTAATATTTTCAACCAAATGTTTGTATGAATCACCAAAACAAAGGAAATCGCACCAACTACCTGTTTGACGAAGGCCATATACAGGAAAATGCAGGACAGTGATTAACCAACATAATAAAATCATCCCTTTCAATTATCACTATCCACACACAACTTGCATTTCTTTTTCGTACATTACAACAATAACAAAATCAACAAACACTTGCCAACAGCTTTTTTTCCTTCTTTATTTACGACTACGACGACCACGACCACGACCACGACGAACACGACACGACGACCACCACCACCACGACGACCACCACGACGACGACGACGATCACGACGACGACGGCCAAGATCGGTTTATAACTTTTCATTTTTCAACCACTAATAAAATGAAAATCCATCCAACAAATTGCATTTTTTATGAATTACAAATAAACAACACAAATAATCAAAACCATCCTAATAAACTACAAAATCATATTAATCCACCCCCAACATGCAAATCCATCATAATAGCATCCATTTGTTCCAACAATTTCAGTTTCATTGTGTAATAGTACCGAGTACCCGGGTACCCGGGTACTCGGCTTCACGATCGTTATGTTTCGAGTACCCGGGTACCCGGGTACCCGGGTATCTGAATACCATGCAAATACCCGGGTACCCGGGTAATTTGGAATCATTCGAGTACCCGGGTACCCGGTCAGAATCAAGAGCTCTAGTTTGTACCTACTTTTTGCCATTCTTTTTTATTCCTAACTGGTGGTCCTAATGAATTTAATTCTGAGGAGATAGCTTCCCATTTTGTTTTTTTGTTTTTTTTTTTCTCCAGTTTTCAAGACTCCTCTTTGAAAACTGGTCGCCAATGATGGACTCCGCTCCATCGACCCGACGAGGCGCTTCATCTGGTCTGAGCTGGTTATTTTCATGTTAAATTTCAATTCCAATTCCAATTTCGCCAATGAGTCGTTTGAAAATTTGTGTTCGACAAAAAATAGCGTTTTGAGAGTCGCAGAAGGCGAGTTAAACGACAGTTATAATAAAAATTATTGACATTACTCAATATCTTATACAAAAACTTACGTTCCACTCAGAGTAACACGATTCTTAAGCACTATTCACATGAGCACGAACAACGACCAACGAAGGAACGAAAATTCGTCGATTTTGACATTTCTTTCATATGAGAGATTTTAATTTGTCGCGAATGAACAACCAAAACTTAAGACAAGAATAATTTTTGAGGTTATACGCGCGCGAACATTTTGTTCGTTGGTAGTGTGGTGTGTGGATGATGTGGAACGAGTTTGGCAGTTCGTATCAACTACAATTCTTTTCGCGACGAATAAATTTGTTTTCTCAAATTTATTAACATTTGAGATTAAAAACTTAATTTATGTATCACAAATCAAACATAAACTATACTTTTATCGTTTTGTTGAGAATTGGAAATACGGTTTCACACGTACCTAAAATCACTTTGTTTCATTCATTCGTCGTTCGTTGGTCGTGCTCATGTGAATAGTGCACATAACACAAATTTTTAAAAATGACAAATGTCGTTCAAGTGAAACGCCTACTACAATAAGGGTGAATAATTTTACAAAAATTATTAAAGCCAACCTTTTTGTGAGCTCTTAACTTTATCTAAAATGACACAATCAGTCCTATCGTTGTATCCGTTCGGGGAAGCTTACGATCGTAGAAAAGTAGCGATTGTAAGATTTATTTTGTTTATGGCAATCTGCTTCGTAAAGGAAATGTCGTGTAACAACGCATGTATTTCCGCAAATGACCCGCTAAACCTTAGCTGTCGGAACAATCGGATGCGCATAAAACAAAATAATCGCTATGCATCGCTTAGCGTTACTCTGAGTTTGACATTTCAAAGCAAATTTAAAATTTTTTATGAGGTATCTACGATTTAACAATCGGAACACCTACGATGATACAAAATTCGTACATTTCGTAAAAATCGGATAAAATTTTGTTACAATCGGATTCGACGATAAGGCTGAATAAATTTATTTCCTGCTTGTATGAAGCCCTGATATAAGCTAGTAAACAATGACAGTTATTTTATTACCTTTAAACATTTAATCGATTGCAACTGCCTTTTTTCATAATCCAGTCGGTTCCTTCAGCAAGAGTTAATATTTTTAACTCAATATAAACCGAAAGCCCTGGTAGCTAGTGCTCTACTTATATTATATTATACATTATTGTATAGTTTAATAAAGTATAATAATAAAAATAAATTAAAATTCCACTTTGATGTTTTTATTTTCTTTGTTCGTCTCAAAAAAGGTGCTTGTGTCTATTCAGTCATTAATTTTGGTCCCAGAACCATATTTCAATGAGCCAGGATTTGAAAGAAGTCGTGGTACACCAAGTGGAACCCATTCATCGAGAGAATATAATAGCAACATATACAAAGCATGCGTTCGATGGGCTATGCTTGAACAGATCCGAAATCCAAGTCCATGCTTCAAAGAGGTATTTAAATTTTAGCTATCCAGCATAAGATTTTAACAAGGAAATGTATTTTCTGACTTATACATTATTTAGTTACCACTTTGAAATATAATATTCAAATCACATTTTCTTTCCACAGGTTATTCATACTCACTTCTGGGTCAAACGACATGAAATTTGTGCACAAATCGAAGGATGGATTGAAGAGCTTAGCAAACCTCAATATAATGAGCGTAATACCATTACTTTTAATTCAATGGTTCTTCGTCGAGAATATCGCAATTTGCGTGAAGAATTGGCCAAGCTGAAAGTGCCTGTAGGTTTGGATGATCTGGATGAGCCACTGAATCCAAATGTGACACTTCCTGTTATAACTACAGGGCAAACACAAGCATCAAATACAGTAGTTTCCGAAACAATTTTACTGCCCAATCAACTCTTTACCAAATATTCCGATCAGGAATTCCAACAACTATCATCGCCCAGTACAACACCTACTTCATTACCGATTGAGGAAGATAATGTTATCTACGAAGCTAACCAGTTTGATAAGGCTCCGGCACCAATGTCACATACGTCTTCGGCGGAACCTCAGACAGATAAAGTGGATGATGAAATATTACACTCACCTGCAATGGTCGATACGGATCATATTTCAATTTTTTCAGACTGGAAGGCAAATAATTAAAAGCCTATCAACGTCTCATTGAACATTTGTATACAAAATCATTCATATAACTTTCGAAGAATATTGAACACTTATCTGATTATTAACCCTTAAATAAAGATTAATGTTGAAATAATCATACTTAATATTTTATGTATGTCGAAACTCACATTTATTTAACAATAAACATAAATAAACAAAAAACAAAATAAAACTAAAACTAGTTGTTATTTGGATTAGAAATGTGAAACCTTATTTCAGTGAAATAAGTAGGTTTTAATATTTGCTATTTCAGAACTGTGGTCTGTAACGAAGTTACGACAACACACAACATAGCACCGAAAGAAAACAATAACAAACGAGAGCAAAACAACAACACACGACATAGCGTCGAAATAATGCAACAACCAACAACAGCCATCCATAGCAGCGTAAAACGAAAATGAAAACAACAACAAACACACAGTCGAAGTATACAAACAACAACCACCCGTCGTATACAACAACAAAAACACGAACAACGATAACAGACATGCAGCAACACAAAAGTTACATGGTTGCATGTACAATTGCATGATGTATACTTTTCTGTATTCTTTCAATTCACTCCTACTTGTTACTCGAAATCTATCAAGTAGGAGTTATATCGATAATAAAAATCAGACTTCATTCGGTCGTCGACCGTCTAGGAGCTCTGTACAATATTTTTTATTCGGAGTATTCCTGAGGCATGCTTTTGGTTAACGCCATAAGAAGCCTCAAATAAAGTTTTGCTTCGGCCTTTATTGCCTAGACTAGGAATTGAATCATACTTTTCTGTCAAGGCTAGGGGAATTATCCCATTATTTTCTTGGTTTTGTTTATTGCCTCGGCTAGGGATTGAATCCCATCACTCCGTCAAGGCTAGGGAAGTTATCCCATTATAGTATTTGTAGTAGGTATTGTTCAGACTAGGGATTGAATCCCATGTACCGCCGGACTAGGGAAATTATCCCATTGTAGGTATCGCTTCGGCTAGGGATTGAATCCCATGTACTGTAGCTATCGCCTAGACTAGGGATTGAATCCCATCTTTCCGTCCAGGCTAGGGAAGTTATCCCATTGTAGCATAAGTAGTATTATTATTGTTCCGACGTTAAATTCCTAGAACTAGGGATGGAATCCCATCCGCCGCCGTTTGTTATAAACTCTCTTACTAGAATAAATAAATTAGAACCGAATCTTTCTGTGTTTAACACCGAGTTTTATTTGTTCTTCCTCGGAGAAACCCGCTTAACCTCAGCTGAGAAAAAAAAGAACATCACAGGTCGTTGGGTGTTGTAGGATCTGGGGACATATGCCATATCTTTTCCTACACACGCAGTGCTTACTTTACCTTCCACACAACTTGCGGTCAAAAATATAATGCTTGTTTTTTTTTTAAGTTTAAAACTTAATTTATTCATTTTAATTCATTTATTTTTACAAATTAATAAAAGAATGTTATAAAAAAAAAAATTAATACAAATTCAGATTTTTAAAAGTTCTAAGGTATGTCGGGTCGGATGTTAGTAGAAGACTGTTCAAAATTTTTTTTTAGTAACGACACGAGACATTTTTCTTGTGTTGCAACCGGTAGTTTGTTATGTGCTTATTCCTTGATTCGACCGCTTCTTCACTTAATTAGGTGAATTAAGACATGATGCCACCATGCAACAACACCTCGTGCACAGAAAGAGGTAAATAGAACCTGGTATAGCTTTTAATTATCCTTTCAGCTGTTTCCAAGGCATAAACTCTGAACTTATCCACATCGATACTATAACCCGAGATTATAGCCTGTAAAATTGTGGCACACTTGTCGATCAGTTCTTTCTCAAAACCGGTTATTTCTGATGAAACTTCGGAATTATAAAAAAAAATTCCTGGCCGTATTGCCGTCATTTGAGGATCCACTTCCACCCGGTTTAGGTTTGTCCACAATGCTTTCCCTCAGGCCAGCAGCTTTTGATCTTTTCAAGAATTGGTCGGCTTTCAAGCTATTTTTCACATAAAACTGTGCGTTTTATCACACAATGATAAGCAGTACCTACCAAAAATAAAACCATTAATAAAATAAGATTCACTTTTTTTCTGAAATCGAAAATTACCTTTTTGCAAAACTTTCGAACCTCGTTCCTGTTGTGACATCCCTCTTTGTGTTCTCATGCACCTCGGATCGTCCGTCACATTGCATACTAGAGAAGTGTCGTGCGTCGATCGCAATGTGATCAATTTGGTTGTCGGTTCATTGATCAGGGTATTTCCATGGCCCTTTGTGGATATCGAGATGTGGGAATCGCGTACTTGCTACCATTATGTAGGCTATGTCGTCCGATTATTCCATCAAAGATTTCTTCTCTACCCAGCTTAGCATTAAAATCTCCAAGGACAATTTTTATGTCATAGCTAGGGCATTGCTCATAGATCTTGTCGAGGAGCTCGTAGAAACTGTCTTTGATGTCTTCATCGTTTTCCTCAGTGGGGGCGTGGGCGCAGATGAGGCTTGTGTTTGTGAATTTAGCCTTGACGCGGTTTGTCGTGACGCACACATTCACTGAGTTGAAACTCTAGACCTTCCTCCTGAGTCGAGTCCCAACTACAAATCCACACCCAAGTAGACGCTGATTTTGTTCCCGGTAGGAATGTCAGTCATAGATTAATTCAAATTGTGAAATTGAGGGTGGGTGTTGTATTTACAATATCTACCTTTATTTAAATATGTTCTTTTCATTTTCAAAATATCATAATTAACTTTTCATTTTGTTTTAGTTTTGTGATCGATAATATTTTTCATTCCGAAAATTTCTTTCATTCGATCAAGTTTATTTTAATTGTACAATAAATCTTTTTTAAATAAACCCGTAGCTCAGGGGTCTTTCATGGACACTGCCTCTTGCGATGAACTGACAAAACTTCCAAGAGTATTATCTGTCATGAAAAAAGTGCTTCTCAACTTTGCCGTTCGGAATCGGCGTTAAATTGATAGGTTCCCTCAATTCTTCACAAGCACCTGGAGAATTGTTGATGAGAGTAAGCCACTTAGGCCTTGGCTCTTCAAGAGCTGTCGCGCCACTCTATTTTTAAATAAAAAATTATTTATTGCGCATCTCAACAGTACCATCTTGAGAATTTTCACAGAAGCAGTTTTTTTTAAATAAGTTTGTATTGTGTGTTTTCTGCTTGGTTTGACAGAAGATCTTGCAGAGGACCAATCTTGATAGTACTGCTTGTTTCATATACAAAGGGTTCAATAAACCAACACAAAATTTCATAAAAAATTGTTTAAAAAAAAAAAAATAAAAGGGTGTTTTTTCTTAAAAGGTCACAGTTTTGTGTATTGGTTGTCGTTTTTTTTTTTATCGAGAAAACAATACATGGGAAGTTCTTGCAGAGGCGATGTATTGCCACAATTGCAAGGAATTGATAGTAAAATATATATGTAATTTTCAAGAATTGCACCCTCATCCACCAGTAGTTCATGTGACGCCACCGATTTAGTCTCGATTTTCCAATTCCTATTCGACCTATTCGTATAAAACAAAAATTATGAAAACAATTTGACTTTTATGGATTCTAAGGATTCTTAGTTTATATAAACGTTTTTACAGTCAAACAATATAAAAAATCAATTTTGTCCACTCATTTGTAATACATAACACCAAATCTAGTAATCAGCAGCCGTATTTGACAAATAATCCCGCCGACCAATATTTGATGCTTGTTTACTTTGAACCGCTTCTAATTTGGGACAATCTGTGATTCTATGTCCCAAACCACCACAATAACTACATCCATGTGAATCACCGAGATCAAGATATTTTTCCGATTCTGGGCATAGCTCAGCCAAAAACGGTGGCACTTGCTGCTTAGCCTCAATCAGCAAATGCTTCAAATCAAGCAGGACCGACTGCTCTGTTGTTTTATTTACAAACGTAGTTGACAGCCCTCTTGTGTTAGATCTTCCAGTTCGGCCTATACGATGAACATAGTTCTCAACATCGTCTGGCATATCATAATTTATCACATGTTGGACATTTGCAAAATCCAAACCTTTCGAGGCAACGTCGGTTGCGACCAGAACATCCTTCTCTTCACTTCGAAATGCCTCCACCGCCCGCGAACGCTCTTCTTGATCCTTGCCTCCATGTATAGCCACCGCTTCGACACCTTTCAAAAGAAGATATTCGTGAATTGAATCGACGTCTTGTTTTTTCTCAGCAAATATGAGAACTGGAGGCTGTGTTTTTTGCAAACATTCTAAAAGGTATACTACTTTAGCTTCTTGTTTAACATATTCAACTTCTTGTGTGACGTTCATTGAAGCAGCTCCTGCTCGACCAACATTTATGGTAACAGGCTGCACAAGTGCGGAGCGTGCAAAGTTCTGAATCTTTTTCGGCATAGTTGCTGAGAAGAGTAACGTTTGACGTTGACCCGTAAAAAACGAAAATATAGTGCGGACATCCTCTTCAAATCCCATATCGATCATACGATCAGCTTCGTCCATACACAAATAACGGCACACATCAAGGGTCACAATTTTCTTATCGAGCATATCCATTAGACGGCCTGGAGTTGCCACCATTATATGAACACCTTTTGCTATAACATCAACCGCTTCGGAAACTGGAATACCTCCTATAGCAAGGCAGATCCTTATCTCAGGCAGATTGCTTCCTTTAAACTGGCTACAGTAGTGCTTAAAAAAATATTAAAATATGCTTTATATTATTTGCATTTTGCAGTTTAAGAAAATTATATGCTATATAGGTCTATGGTCTTGTCTGCATAAACGGTGAATGGAGGAGAAGATTTAACGACGAACTGTACGGGCTGTACAGCGACACTGACCTAGCCAGAAAAGTTAAGGTCCAACGACTTAGATGGTTGTGTCATGTTGAGCGAATGGAAAATAATTCTCCGGCTCGTAGAGTCTTCGAATCCAACCCGGAGGGGCGTCGTAGAAGAGGAAGTGTGCTCCAACAGGTAGTAGAGGACCTGAACCAACTTGGCGTGCGAAACTGGAGACAGTTAGCTAAGGACCGAGCTAGCTGGAGAACTTTGTTGGGTGAGGCTCAAGTCCATAACGGACTGTAGCGCCACCTTAAATAAGTAAGTAAGTGAAAATTTGAATGGTTGGATGGATGGATGTTTGTTGCTCAATAACTCCAGAAGTACTAAATGGACCTGGATAAAATTTAGCACACAGACAGATTATAGTCTGGAATATCAAACAGGTAATATCATATCCGGTAAAATCTATGGTTCCCGTAGGAAAAAATTGTTTTAAGCTTACAAAGAGCATATGGGTTTGACATGATTTTCTTCATGGGTAGTTGTGGTTAAGGTATCTGAAAATAACAAAGACTACTTTTTAACCCGTTTATCGCGAGTAACACCGCGGGCATAGCTAGTTTTAGTTTGTTTATATAATATTACTGAAGTAAAAACATTTTTAGGCGCGATTCTGTATCAAATCATTAGATTACAACGACTGCGCGTCACGGAAAATGAGCCATGCTCACGACTAACGAATGTAAAATACTTCTATCTATCTGTACGATTCTTAATTACGCCTAAACTGTTGAATCGATTGAAATGAAATTTGTTACTGTTACGGAGACAGTCTTGAGCCTGAGAAAAGACATATAGGA
>CAKKXW010000154.1:0-42137 GCA_920937365.1 Sphaerophoria rueppellii | reverse complement strand
ATCATGACTCAAATTGAATCTTCTCAGTTTAATTCTTTCTTTTCTATTTGAAACATTAGAAGCATTTTTCAATCATCAAACTAAATGCACAACAAATGCGACTATAAAAAGGAAATTAGATTGTGTGCAACAGGAACGATGATGGTGCGACTTAAAGACTTCTTACAACAAAAGGTCGTTTTATCAATGTCACCTTTAAATAGTGGTCATGTATCACTTTTCCTTGCATAGCAACATTTTGTATAGAAGGAAAAAAATAACAAACACAAAAAGAAGAACGACTAAACCAGATGAAGAAGAATCATTACAAAGAAAAACAATCTCATCTTCTTTTTTAGACAAAAAGATATTTTGTCAAGCAAATCAACTGTCTTGTATGGCTGAAGTCAAACTATGGAATGAATACACTGCACAAATTTTAACCCTTCAAATTTATAAGTTTTAAGTCCGAGTGTTTTATTGTTTGTGGGCTTTAATACTTCTCCCAAAATGTTATTTTTTAAGTTTAAATTATGTTAACGCAATTTGTTAATGTTTATGTTGTGTTAATTTTATGTAATGTCAATGTTATTCTAACTTTATGCTAATATTATGTTGCGTTTTGCTATTTCAATTTTATATCTTTTTTTTTTTATAATAAGCACGCACTCAAGGGTTTCTATTCCCTTTTTATGCCAAAGCACAGTGCCGGCGCTAGGATAAGTAGGATAGATGAAGAGGGTTTAGGATGAGGTGTCGGTTAAAATTGGTTTTGAATTCTTGAACATTGCAACGACTGGGGAACACAGAGTGTGGAAGAGAGTTCCACATTCGTGTAGTACGACTGAAGAATGATTTCCCTGAACATGATTGTACGTCCGAAGTTGGGCTCGAGGGTGCACTGATGGGCATTCCTAGAGGCGCGGGTATTACGGTTGAATATCTTAGGGGGAGGAATGCAACTGGCTATTTCACTAGAGCATAAACCGTTGAAATAACGGTAAAAGAGGGTGGAGGCATGAGACATTACGTCGATGTTCAAGTGACGTAAATGTCCCAACGATGGTATGTTCACTAATCATCTTGAACGCTCTGTTTTGAATACTGTCCAAAAGGATTAAGTACGTCGCTGGAGCACCAGCCCAAACGTGGGAGTTGTACTCAAGTTTGGGACGTATATACAGGGTGATTCACGAGCGTTGTGCCAAAAAGCTAGAGCGTGTAGGTTGAGTTGAGACAAGAAAAAATCGTATGGGAGGGGGGGTGTCTATTCCCCCCGTTTAGCCGGAGGGGCAATTTTCTGAAAAATTGACTTATTTTATTAAAAAAAATATTAAAAATCAACGGCTTCAGTTACAACACCGTGTTATACCTTTTGAAAAGCCAGAAATATTTTCATTCCTGGCTAAACGGGGGGAATAGGCCCCCCCTCCATACGATTTTTTTTCTTGTCTCAACTCAACCTACACTCTTGCGGCATTTTTTGGCGACATCGCGTATGTGATCGTTCCACAAGAGGTGGTCGGTGATGCACATACCGAGAATCTCGAGATTTCGGTTTTCACTGATGCAAGTGCCACTCATGGACAGTGGCAAGGGGGTATATCTCGCTTCAACGATACAAGACAGCATTGAGTTTTCGAAGCATTATAACTCTACACGGTTTTTTAATTCCCCATTGTACAATGCTGTTTAAGTCAGAGTTTAATGAGCTTGTCATATTTTAGCCGTTGCAAGTCCACATCCGAAGAGGAGGAGGATGTGAGTCTGGAAACGAATATGAAAAACTAAGGGTATTATCGTCAGCGAAACAATGAATTGGATTAGAAGTAACAGACAAGAGATCATTTATAAAAATGAGAGAGGGTCGGAGACAAAACGGAGCCTGGGGCACACCAGCATTTATATTGTGGCTTTCAGACTTGAACCCGTCCAATACAACTTGTATTGAACGGTTCGAAAGAAAATTTCTAATCCAACGAAGAAGGGATTAATCAATACCGAATGCAAGCATTTTCGATAAGAGAGCCTGGTGCCAAACTCTATCAAATGCCTTTGAAATATCAAGTGCAACAATCTTATTTTCTCCAAAACGATGTAAAGATTTGTACCACTGTTCGGTGAGATAAACCATCAGATCACCAGTGGACCTGTTTGCTGCGAAAGGCCGTACTGCCGGTCATTAAGAAGCTTTCGGTCTTCGAGATATTTCTTGAGCTGATAATTTATCAGTGTTTCCACGGCCTTAGAAAGAAGGGACGTAAGTGCAATCGGACGATAATTTGTATTTGTATCTTGTATTCAATCCCATTTATATCCCATCATTCAATCAACTTTCTGTTCCAAAATAGCCGTTCAAAACAGAGTTCAAGTCGTTCAAGACCCTCAAAGTTCAGATTTCTTAGTTTGACAGAAGGAATGGTGGCTTAAGGTGGTAAGTTATCTTGTAGAAAGACTTGAATTCTCAAGAGAGCACAGTCGTGTGAACTCTTTATTTCATGAAAGTAATCTGTCAAAAGTGTACCACTGTTCAGAGAAAAGGGCGCTACGACTAACTCTCTTATTTTCATAATAGCCTGCAACTCCATTAACAATTTCTCACAGTGTACTTAACTCAACAAAATATACAAAAAAAAACTGATAAACCACAAAAAATCATCTCGTTGTCGAATATGTCGCTGCAGCCCAACTCCACCGCATCGGCAATGGAAAAGTGAAAATGAGAAACTGAAGCTGAATGTGTGGAGAAAAAAGTCGACACCAAAATGAAAACAGAACAAAACAAATAGCTTAACATTGAAATTTAGATGGTGATCTTACCAAAAAGAAAGAGGCCAACACGAAGAGTCACTGGAACATAGGTCCTCATCTCTATCTTCGCCACACATCTTCACACTATCTGCGCTGTTGTAACTATCTGAATTATTACTCAAAGTCTTTTGCGGTGAAAGATGCATAGACGACAGTGAATGTCAGTCTTTTGTGACACTTCAATCTTTATAACTGAGATATGAGAAAAGGCTGGATGGCGGGAAGACTCGGACGAGCAGAATATCGATGCCCGCTGTCAAATTCAGAGAGTGGAGCAAAGAATAGATCGCGACATCAAATAGGCAATCGCCGTTATTAACAAACAAAATGTTTTTGAAAGAAGCTTGAACCTTTCCAAAAAGATGGTTTGTTTTGTGTCTATAAGGTCTTGCGAGATGAATAGCTGCTCTCACAGAGAGTGATATGCAATTGGTGTTGAGTTGACATACAGCGTTTTAGGTGATTTACGAGGGTCATGTACCTGTGCAACATTAGAACCCACAAATATCTCTCTTTTGTTTGTTGCTTTCTTCTCCATGAAACACTATGCCCATTTCTCTCAAGATCAGGTGTGATCTGGGGATCAGAGAATGGGAACAGGTTGGTTTTGTCATGTTTGTATTTTGCATTTGATTGATTGATAGGAAGTGTTATTATTTGTTAAGGTGTCACGTTGAAATGGTATTCTATTGAAATTTTCCTCACATCATTATACCATCCGTCGTGGGTCGAATGTTAAAAAAAAACTAACAAAAATTTTGTTTTCTTTACTTTGAGAGTGAACCAAGATGAAATTGTATGGTTGATGTGATGACTCATTTTGAACATCGAAACGTGAGGAAGAAGACGAAAGTCATTAACGAAATGACACTGTTTGTTGCATGGGACCATATTTGAAACAAAAATGTTAAAAAATAAAACACCTGAGCTTAATTTTGACACAAAAAGCAGTGACCCAATAGATCTTAGACCCCCTTTTAAATTCTTCCGATTCTAAATAGCCGTGTTAAACGTCAATTGAAATTAGTCACACGACAGCGAAGTGTAACAAAAGGCACCTCACACTCTTCGGCTTCTTTTTGAGCACCATACCAATGAAATTCCCAAGGCAATTAGTGACACTGTGTGAAGTGAACTAGCATCTCTCAAGTGTCTTAACGATACATATTCCATTTCCACATGTTGTGATTCCAACGCCTTACAACAACGAACAACGCAGTGCACCGAACTTGGCATTATGGACTATGGAGCGCAGTCCAGCAAACTGACAAATTACATGCATTGAACGCAATTTTTCCAATGCTAATTCGTAGGTCTTACAATTTACACTGTTGCTTGTTCGCTCTTCTATTTTTAGACACATTGACTGTGCAGCGAGCTCTATAAAAGGATGCAGCCATGACCTCCAGCTAAAATCGTAGGTCTAGTTTTGTGTTCTTTTTTCAAGAACTGAACATTTGAGAGATGACTAGGTACTTGAAATGCCCAGCGGGAATGTAGTCAACCTTTCAGCGAGTGCAATTGCCGCTTCTGCTGCTTCTGTATCCTTAAAAATGGCATGAAATTGCTTTGGTCGCCAGACATAAACAGAATTTCGTTTTCTTTTCGTCGAGCGGCCGGCGGCGCAGCGGCGGCGACTAGCCATAATGCAGCAAAACTCAAATGAAAATAAATAATTCTACGCCATGAAAAGCCTCGAGCTATTCAACTTAAATGAAAATCAAAGAAATTGCAATACTCTTTTGTTGCAAGGAGATCGAGTTGGACAAGGAATGGTTGTTTGGGCATAAACCATTGACTGATTTTTCTGTCTGACTCTGATTCGAATTCATATGGTATTTTCAAGGACTTTGAGATTCAATTTTCCTTTCAACTTTTTTCATTGACAAAAATTCCATCGCATCAACTCGAATCTTTCACATTCATCACCAAACCCACAAAACGATCACAAGGTTTCTCTGAATGATTTCTTTTGTTTGTGTCCATATTTTGACAGCTGTAAATTGTGTTTTCAAATCCCAATGTGCAAAGTCAATGCCAAAATATCGAAACAGAAACAAAATGCTATTAAATGAAATTCAATAGGAATAAAAAAAGTGCGGGTGACCCGCCCGTCACCACAACACTGCGGGGGTTTCCCTTACAAAATGCGAGTATCAAACAAATTTCCCTTGGATTAAATTTCACCAATTGATTTATGGATGAAAAAAAAAAAACGTAAATGTATTTAAAACTGCGTTCATCGACGGAACGATAGGAAACCAAAACCCCAACCACAAAACATGGAACCCTGAATCCATGAGTTCGGTTGGTTTTATTGTTGCGTTCGCGACCAAACCACCATCCGGAGTAACAATTTGCAATTGTAAAATCGAATACGCAGGCAGTTTTGTTCAACGCCGTTTTGGATTGGGTATTTTCTTCAGCTGCCTTTTTGGCACAAGGTAGATACATAGGTAGGTAAGGGAATGTACTGTGGTATTATTTTATACTCTGATTGAATGCACCCGTGCTGGCCTGATAATACGGAACAAGGAAGTGGGAGCAATCGAAAAATGCAGAACCTATATTTTTTGTTTGGTTGAAAAAATAAAATTAAATTTGATTTTTGCTTCGGTCAGAGAAATGGACAACGAGTATTTTTCGGAATGACCTTATTACATCTGTAAAGCAATAGATAAAGTAGTTTATTCGCGACGACAAGGCTTCCAGCAGCAGATAATTGCCTCAAATAGAATCTCTGGATCTTACCCACAGTTCCAGGCTGATGCATACCTTATGCGTCCCAACAATTGATGAATCCCCCTGCTCTATCGGAAAACAATAGCAGCAATATCAGAACACCGAACATTAAAAGGAGAAATGAGAGAAAGACCCTGCGAAGGAAGAAAAGAGCATCCGCAGTTTCTTAACGCAAAGATCTAAAAAATCACGGGATACTACGACACCCGGCGTTTTTATAAAAGAATGAAGCAATAAGCTTCTTTTCTCAGAACCGGGACACAGGCTTTTCGAATCACTGAAGGAAATCTAGTCACCGATGTGTATCAGCGAATTGTAGATATTTTTAAGCACCTTCTAAAAAAGCTGCTGAACGCGCATACTGTAGAACAATGACGTAAGGGAAGCAAGCCCCAGCACAGAAGATGTAGAAAGAGCCATCCAAAAGCTAAAAAATAACAGGTCCTCCGGCGGGTCGGATTCCTGAGGAACTCTTTATGGAGGAAGTGTTTTGATGAACCACATGCACCTGTTCATCAACAATGTGTGGGAGGAAGAATGCATGTCCACCGACTGGTCTATATAAGCTCCATATGCCCCATCTACAAAAAAGGCGATCTTATGTTATGCAAAACCTAGCAAGGCATATCCCTGCTTATATTGAATACAAAGTCTTATCCAAAATACTGTTTGAGCGTCTTAAAACGTACTGCAACACGAACAGAACGATGATAGACCAAATAAAACTGGATAAGGCTTTCATCGACTTCAAACTTCAAAGCTGCTTCTGATAGCATGTACCACCAAGAGATTATGACTGCGATGTCTGAATTCGAGATGCCGAACAAACTGTTCCAGCTGCTACCGCATTACACTTAACTACACGTAGTGCAGTGTGCAAATGGAAATGCAGATCATCCGAGTTGTTTCAAACATGGGCATGGTTTAGACAAGGAGATTGTTTTCTTCAACATAGTCCTGGAGCACATAGTCCGCAATGCAAGTGTGATCACGGAAAACGCTTTCAACAAATCCACCCAGGCGAGGCTATGCGGACGAAATACACTACATATCATCGGTCGATCTCAAAGAGCTGTGCTTGAGGCCTTCACAACAATTGAAGAACAGGCGAAGCTCGTTGGTCTTGAAGTGAATGAGGACAAAACAGAGCACATGATTATCAACAAACAAAGCAACATCTGTCCACCGCCTAGAACAAAACGTCACTGTTGGTAGCAGCAATTTCGAGGTAGTTAAGGAGTTCACCTACCTTGGAACAAACATCAATCCCACAAACGACAGCTTAGTGGAGATCCGAAGAAGAATTACCCAAGCGAACCGCTGGCTGCTGCTTCGGTTTGGCAAAACATCTGGGTTCAAAAATCCTCGCTCTTAAGACAAATTGTCTGCTATACAAAACTTTGATTTTACCAGTCCTACTTTAAGGGGCCGAGTGTTGAACTATAAGTAAAAAAGGGGAATTGATACTGGAGTTCGAAAACATTCTTGACGTTATCGTCCCGTATGCGACGATGCGATTTGAAAAGAAGTTCAACGCGAATGTATGTGCTGTAACAAGATGTGGATGTAGTCTAGAAAGCCAAGAAAAGAAAACTACATTAACACGACCACATCGAGCAACTGGACGACAACGCTCAAACCAAGAAAGTCTTCTCATCGCAGCCCCCAGGTTCGAGGCGACAAGAAAGACCGTACCTACAGTACAAGGATCTCGGATGCCAGAGCGCTTGGTTTTGGCGACTGGAGAATGACCGCGAGGGACCGTTCCCAATTGTGAGATGCTTTTTAGTTATGCTGAGGTAAGCTCATTGGATCCAGGATCTACTAAAGAAGCACAAACTTTAGTTTATTGAAGGTTGTTTTATTTCATTCAAAAATTCTTAATACAATTTTAATGAGATCTTAATATTTATACAATTTCATTGGTTTTGTTTTCTACTTTATATAATTCCAAAAGAATTATCTTAATCTAAATTGACTCTGAGATAGCTGGATCTGTTAAGTCTCAACTGAGGAAGCAGTGGACACTTTGAAGTCTCGACTGAGATAGCAGCGGACACTAAGTCTCAACTGAGGAAGCAGCGGACACTTTGAAGTCTCGACTGAATAGCAGCGGACACTAAGTCTCAACTGAGGAAGCAGTGGACACTTTGAAGTCTCGACTGAATTGCAGCGGACACTAAGTCTCAACTGAGAAAGCAGCGGACACTTGTTTTAAAAACCTGGAAGCCCACGTCAACTCTGGGATCTAAGTTCTGTCAAAAAAAATCTGAGGGTTCGTCGGTGTACTCTTGATTGGTACTCGGTCTACGGTCGGCGGACTCCCTCCGGACTGAACCAAATTCGTTGACTTTAAGAATATTTTGCCGATAAGCCAGTGTGAATTATAAGCATACAAATGAAATCGTATTGTAAATTACATTTGTGTGTCACCGAGAGTTGATCAGTGTTACTGACTTCGGGTGATGCTTGGCAGTTGTACAAACTGGTTTTGTAGGCATCAGCGGAGTATTGCTTGTTTGCAATAGAATTATGTGGCGGTAGGGGCGAAGTATAGTTCTTCGTCATAGCAAGATTGTTTACATGCAATGTACTGTTCTGCTATATAGTTCGTGCATGACAAAGTCATCGGCGGGGAATTGCATGTTTGCAATGGAATTATGCGGCAATGGGGCGAAATGTGATGTTTCATTACACAATGGAAGGCTCTAGTGTCTCAGGCTGAGATTCTTCTTGGATTGGGAGTAGGTATAGAGTAAAGGAAGTAAGCTGCAAAGCAGATATAACAACTATATAGATATCCAACAAACGCTGAACCTACTCGTTGGTTCCAGCAAGATGACAGTCCACTTTGCTATTAAATTCGCAACAGAAAACACCAAAGATTGTACTAGCTCCTCGTCATAGTCCTAGCTATAACAACATGAAATCAAATTAGTGTTTTCTAAATATCATCTGTACAATAATCGAACACGACTGTCTTCCCGATGGGCGTGGTGGTGAAAAATCGTTAAAATTCCAAGAGAATGCATTTTGCAGCCAACGGAAAGCCCTTTGATTATATGAAAGCTCGATTTTCTTCATAGGTAATTTCATTGGCTGGCAAAATGCATTGTGGAAATTTCATGAACATTTTCAGTTCGAATAAATAAAAACAAAATTAGTTCTTCACTAAAAGTAATTCTAATCTTTTTTGAGCCGGAGTCCAATGACAAATAAGAAACAGGGTGTTGCTAGCGCTGTAAAGTGTCTTCTGCAATTGGACCTGAGTAAAACACATCAAGGGTTTAACTAAAACCTCCCTCCCCTGTTCTTAGTGCCAGAGTAACAAAATCTCAAATTAAAAACAAGAAAATTAAAAGACAAAAATACAGTCACCCATAAAACAAAAAACAAAATATTGTAGGCGGACAACTTTTAAAACTAAATACATGCATTCCTTACCCTTATTTTAATCGGAATGTGTTCTTCTGTTACCCCTAAAACAGTTTTCTTGTGTAGCATATCATCATGTAGATTGTAACTTTAGACGATCGTAAATTTTATTACAAAAAAACTCCCCCAGGACACGATTATGAGTGAACGTGCATTTGGTTATCCTTTTATTGTTCCTGTGTGTTTTTTTTAATATTTACTAATATTGACAATACTCGTGAAGTTGGTTGGACTTGACTCTATATGAAATTGACGCAAGGGGTTGGTCTTGGTATTCCTTATCTTTGAGTTTTACATTACTCGTGGAGATATATTGGGCCAGTATGTCATTTAAGAAGTTCCAATTACGAATTTTTTAACAATTTATTTTTGTTAGGGGAATGTGGTCTTTCAATTAGGGGATGGATTCTCTGATGGATAAGCTATGTAAATTGGATATTTTTCTACTTTTTATTCGAAATTTCCGAAATTAAAACAGTACGTGGAATTTGTTGTGAAAAATATTGATAAAAGGAAATTCTTCGACTATTTTGAAATAAAGGCATATTGGAAATATTTGTTTGAATACCTAATAATAATATGGATGGCGCCAAGGGCTATGATGAAAATACTTCTTTTAAGTGAGGACATTGTTTCAAAATTTAAATTTCTAAGAAAATCGTTAGCATAATGCTGATGTGCCGAAGAGATTCATTGATGGAAAGAAATTATGAGGGAACGGCATGGGCGGTTTTTGTAATTAATGAATTTTTATTTTTCTACAAAATAAAAAACAAGATGACACAACAATACTTTTCGAGGAGAAAAAATCAATGCAAATAATATTGGTTTTCAAATTTAAATATTCGTCTCTTATTTAATTTTAATTGATACATGAGTTCAATATTAAATTGGAAAATATCAAAAAAGGTAGTTTCCACCACAGAGTAACAGGAAAGACTCTTCCTATTTCTATACATTCCGATTCCTAAAATTCATCTAGGAAACATTTTCTGAAATGCTGCTTATGTTTGTGGATAGAGATCGGAAAAAGCGTTCATTGGCGTATCATTCGGTGGCTCTCCGAAGAATTTGTATTTTATAAGGAGCCTTGCCATTCATATTAATACTGCACTGGTAAACTTAGCTGTTATAGTTACCTGCGTTCTCAATACGCACGACCCAAAACCTACAGGAAAGGAAACCTCTAAAAGCGGCGAATCATTCCTACACCGAAGGGAGCTTCAGACGCTGCAACAACAAAAGTTTACAGACAGACAACCTAGATTTATGAATAAAGAAATTTATAAAGAACTAGCCGACCCTGCGACTCTCGTCTCGCACCTTTCAGAGCAACCTTAGAATTATTATTATTATCTTCGTGCGATGAGGTTTCCGAGATTTTCATCAAGAACTTTATATTTTCTATTCGAAAACCAAGTTTGAAAGTTTCCAGTTTTCCATTTGAAAATCATTGCACCTGCAATTACATACATGTAATTTTCCCGTTAAAAACCAATGAGGTTTCCGAGTTTTTCATAAAGATCTTTCTATTTTCAATTCGAAAACCGATTTTGAAATTTTCCATAGTTTTCCATTTGAAAACCAATGCACCTGCAATTACATGCAATTTTCCCTTTAAAAACCAATGAGGTTTCCGAGCTTTTCATCAAGATCTTTCTATTTTCAATTCGAAAACCGATTTTGAAATTTTCCAGTTTTCCATTTGAAAACCAATGCACCCGCAATTACATGCAATTTTCCCTTTAAAAACCAATGAGGTTTCCGAGCTTTTCATCAAGATCTTTCTATTTTCAATTCGAAAACCGATTTTGAAATTTTCCAGTTTTCCATTTGAAAACCAATGCACCTGCAATTACATGCAATTTTCCCTTTAAAAACCAATGAGGTTTCCGAGTTTTTCATAAAGAATTTTCTATTTTCAATTCGAAAACCGATTTTGAAATTTTCCAGTTTTCCATTTGAAAACCAATGCACCTGCAATTACATGCAATTTTCCCTTTAAAAACCAATGAGTTTCCGAGTTTTTCATCAAGAACTTTCTATTTTCCATACGAAAACCCATTTTGAAATTTTCCAGTTTCCATTTGAAAACCAATGCACCTACAATTACATGCAATTTTCCCTTTAAAAACCAATGAGTTTCCGAGTTTTTCATCAAGAACTTTCTATTTTCCATACGAAAACCCATTTTGAAATTTTCCAGTTGTCCGTGAACAGTCCTTAACTCTACTTTTGGTTTTGACCGAGACCGAAAATGAACGAATCAATCCCGAACGACACAGGCCTAATTTTGACCGAGACCGAAATGTATGTACCTAATATTCAAAATGCGAAATGTACATGCACAGAGATTGGAAACTAAAATCTATGCTTTTTTTAATATCGATGTTAAAATTTTCTTTTGTACAGAAAATCTTACCCAAGAATTCGCGTGTAAACATTGTCTTGGTGTAAAAGCTTAAGTAGGAGTTCAGCCTTAAATATAAAACAAAAGAATGAATAGGAAATGAAATGAGAATGGAGAGACATTTCAAAAAACTGATGTCGGCTGTCAGTTGCCTGAATTTAAAAACAAAATTTCCGAGTAAGTAAATTGAAATCAATGTTTTTTGCTCTTAATAATTATTTCTTTTATTTTCAGAACCTCCTACTGCACAATCAGTGCATAGAAGAACAATTGTCCATCATTTATAAAGTGAGATTTTTGTTTGTTTGTTAGTTTATCGACTACAAACATACAACCGACAAACAAACAAAAGTCTCACTTTATATATTAGTATAGATTGACCAATATTAAATTTTGGTACACTTTAATCCAAACCTGGGAAGACCGGCGACCTAACCTCAACCTAATCGTTCAAGAAAATTATCAGAAGGCAACTACGATGTCAGAATGAAAAAAATACAAACAGCTGCCAAACTTGAAGTAAAAAACAAATTGATAGAAGCTGATCCGGATCAGATCATCGTGATAATAAAACGGTCCCTTGCACTCTTGCGTCGAAGAATTTTTCTTTCGAAAGTGCCCAGTATCATTTACCCTTTTTTACTTATCATCCAACACTCGGCGCCGCCGTAGCAGACACTTTGTCTTTCGAGTGAGAAGTTTTGAACACAGTTTGTTTTGCCAAGGTGATTCTGCGTCGGATCTTCACTAAGGTTTCATTTGTGCGATTGTTGTTTGTTCCTAGGTAGATGAACTCCTTAACTACCTCGAAATCGCTCTTTTATTTGTTGGTAGCATTTGCTAAGAAGCTAATTGCTTCGACTTTTTAAAGAAACGTCGTGTGTTGTTCTTGGCCGTGACTTTTCTAAATCTTTGAGCTGAGAAACTGTTCGGTACTCTTCTCTTGCTGCTCTTGTTTTCCATTGCAGCATCTGCAAACATGCATTTTCCATCTCTCTTTTTAATAACTCGCATTCATCATCATACCACGGTCTCGGCTACATTCTTAATTATTTCGCGATATTGGTTCCACAAGGTGTTGACGTCTGTATATTTGGAAGGACGCAACGAGTGTCTCACTCTGGCGTCGCTGGCATTCTTCGGGAATGTTAAAGCAAGCCTTTGGCGCCACTGATGCAAATATCTCAGCAACCAGGGCTCGGAATAGAGTAGGGCATCCAGTGGCAGGCTCAGGAGAACTATGTATGTGTTGTATTTAGCGAAATCGATTTTCTCCATTTTCGATAAAATTAATGTTAAAATTTTGGGACAGGAAAAATAAGTCTTCAAGGCCAATCGAATGATACATCAAAAGAAAGGTCTCCTCGAATTCTATTCATCGAAATCGGTTTCAAGTTTCTTGAAGGCCTTGTAGCCGAAATATTTGCAAAAAAAAATTATATACATATTGTATTCGGCCGACATCGATCATCATAAAGAATTTAGGGTTGAGGTTGAAAATGCTCAACTAAGAATATTTGGACCTCTAAGCTTAAACCTTTATAACCACAGTTCTCAAAATAAGTGGACTTTACTCCATACATCCACGAAAATTAAATCTTGTCTGGTGATTGCAAAAAAGCTCACTTTACGTTAACACCATTCCACTAGCTCATATCAAATAATCACTCCTCGCATTCGTTTAACTCTAAAATCAACACGAAACGTCCTTCTTATACCATCATCAGTTTACCAATTTACCAGAGTAGAAACATTATTTCATAAAAATATTATTTATACGACATGCATGCGAGTTGGCAGAAGGGACAGAGTGCGGGGTTGTTTGTAGGTGAATTCTGTACAGAGACTTTGAGACTATGCTTTTTAATGAAATGCAAACATATCAAGTACCCGATCCCTGGAGAGTAATTAAACCCTTTTTGCGTTATAAAATATTATACAACGCACGATAAAATTATTTGGGGCTATGTTATATCCTTTTTGCTTGTTCCTGTTATTTCTTCTTATGATATTATAAAAGCAAAGAAAAGGATGCATATTAGCTGGAAGATTATGTTATGGTTTCGAGTTTGACTCCGCGTTGTGAGTATTTGTTTTTGGAATTGCAAAGGAGCTTTTTGGGGAGGATGGATTGTGTAATTTGAGGTGGGGAGGGGTTCTTCATATAAGATGAATGCCATGTGAGTTCCGTTAATTATGAATGTGTTTTTGGAAAACACGTTTCTTTGAGTGGCAACAAAATAAATTATTCTGAACCGGGGGGTCGGGTCGTTGTGAGGTGAAATAATTCAACGTCAGAGGCTTCTTAGTTAGCAGGTGGTTTAAAGGATAGATTGGAGCTTGAAGACAATCATTTATAGAAGAAAAACAAAAGAACAGGACCAAACAGTAACTAACTTACTAGAAAAAAAAAAAATCCCCGGGCTGAGGTGTTAATTGAATATCAACATGACCCTACATCCTATCCCCAATGTCACAATATCCATCATTCTTCCACACATCAAGTCCCATCATACATTCTGCTGCCATTTTTAAAAATTCTCTTTTCATTTTGTTTTTCATATCCTCTTTGCTTAAGGGGTCACGTGAACGCACTTCCGATTAAAAGTGAATACAAAATCAGAAAGCAGTATTTTGTCTTGTTAAAAAACCTGCGATAAAGTAAGGCATTTTTTCACAAACAAATGATTCGAGTGCAGAAAAATTGCAGATGATTACCACTATACTCACCCAATACCTTCAACTACTCTCCCCTTTTTTAGTCTTAGCATCCTGTGGGTGGAAATGACGTACGATACGGTCCACGGTATTGGTACAATACAACTTATAGCACTCTAGTGTCAGTGTGAATGTGTTAAAAATGATGTCCTGTCAGGAAGGTATTTCGATATGCATTTGACATTGACGAATCGACGTTGCGCAGCGGTCCCAAAAAATAACAATGAAAAGAAAGTAGCGCCCATGACGATGGATTTGCAAAAATAATATGCGACATTGCGGGTATTGTCTTGGCATTCTGGCGTTGATTCCTCGTGCAGGACATTTTTTCGCCCTCTTCGCCGTCGTCGTGCGTCGGTCGTGGTGATGGTCGGCATTTGCACTCAACATTTATTTTATTTTTATTTCGATTTATTTTTTTGATAATAATTTTTCTCATCACGAAAGCACTCAAGTGTATTACTCAACTCCGCTGATAGCAATTTTCTGTTAATAGACTTTTTCATTTCTTTCGCTTGATTGAATACCAACCAACCTACACAAAAAAAAAGAATATAAATATACAAGGCTCGCTAAGAACCGAACGCGAGCTTGACACATAATTGCTTGGGCGAATAAAAGGCGACCAATTTAACCTCCATTACGTAAATGCATTTCGAATAATTGCTTGTCGTCATGCCACAGGAGTCCACTTCAATTTGTGTATTCTGTTTTTAAGGACTTTGTGGTCCCTGTTGTCCTATAGCGGCCATAACACTGCCACCGGCTATGGCACACATGTTTTTTTCTTATATTTTTCGGTCTCCAGGGAGGAATGGTATTGATTTTGAGGACACACGAAAATTATCTTATCGTTTTATTTTAAGTCATCGACAGGCAAAAACCGTTACCGTGGTGTCAATTGAGGATAATTATTGTTTTTAAAGATTCCATCTGAAGATCATGCAACATCCTGTGTCTTGGGAAAATCACACACAATTTTGGAGCATAAGGATTTTCTCACTAATTAGTGTTGTTGTAGGTATCTCAATCTATAAGAAGGCCCTTAGAAAGGAGAGATATTAAGAAAGATGACAAAAAAAGGACAGTCGACAGATTGTCCTTGTAAGACGTTTATTTATGGAAATCTTCTTGGCATATGGATTGTGTTATGATCTGAGCTAAATTTATGAAATTATGAAGGCTGGAAGGAAATCTTACATAAACAGCTTAGGGGCTTGGGTAATTAATTAGCATGGGAATTTTTCGGCTTGTTAACGGACTTGTGTTTAGTCGAATTTTGAGGTAAAGAAGGAACACACACTTTGAATGTGACATAGAACATACACAACGAGAGCCTATAGAGTTTTGTTATTTTTATTTTAAAAAGCATTCAAGCTCCTAGCTCATAACGAATCCATTGTGCTATTTCTTCTTGATTCAGATCGGACATCTGATCAACTTGAATTGTAAATTTGACTTCACCTTTCTCATACTGGGCATTATGTTCTTCAACTGTCTTGAGGCTTTCACAGAAAATGTCATGATGACGTTTGTCCTCTTCCGGGTCTGGGTACAATTTGTTGAATTTTGACTGTGGAAGAGATGCCACTTAGATAACATTTTATTCAAATTATTATCTGCTTCATATTTAGGTACCTTATATTCCTTCCAAGTGGATTCAGTGCAACTTGCACTCAAAGCACAACCGGTTAATGCAGCAACTATCAAAAGAGTCAGAGCGAATTTCATGGTTTTTGTTTTTTTAGTTATCAAAACCCCAAAAAAATGTGCTACGGGCAATGGCTTTTATACGGTTCTTCCGATAGCTGTACAGGGTTCATGCTGATAAGATAAAATTGGACCTCACTTTTAAATTTTAATAACAGAGTTGAATGGCATTGAAAGTCTTTTTCAGCTTATTTCTGATTTAAAACTAATGCCCGCACACTGGTATCCATTGTTAGTAACCATGAGTATTGCAAGTAAAAATTAATTAAAAATTCAAAAGTAAATTAACTTTAATAAATCAAACTACGTAAATAAAAACACTTAGGAATGAGATGATCAAAGACGACAAGAAATAAAAAACACCTTTCTTATCTTATCAGCAGCATAATGGGTTCTCCAATTAACCATATAAAAAGCCCCCAAATTTCTGGTCTTAATCATTCTGTTCAAGATTCTCAAACTTATCAAAATGAAGTTCACTTTGGCTCTGTTGATTGTCGCTGCTTTTGTTGCATGTGCTGTGGGCACAAGTTGCACTGATTCTACCTGGGCAGAATACAAGGTATATACATATAAAAGACGACAGTTCGTTATAAACATTTTTACTAAGTGATGGAGTTTTTATTTTTTAGGCAAAATTCAACAAAAACTACCCTGACCCTGCCGTAGACCAACGTCATCATGAAACTTTCTGTCAGAACTTGAACAAAATCGAGCAACACAATGCTAAATTCGACAAGGGTGAAACTACATTCACAATGGGAGTTAACCAATTCACAGATTTGAGTAGCGAGGAAATGGCCCAATGGATGGGAAAGAAGTAAGGATGATCTACGAGCCTAGTCATATATTGAAATAAAAAATATGAAGTGAACAATTTTGAATTCATGTGGTTTTTTTTATTTCATATCAGAAACTGATAGAGTTGAAGTTTGTAAATGTATATTCGTCAGCATCATCGTTGTCCTGTCCGATGAAGTTTTCGTCTTCACTGTAACCAAAACTAGGACTTCTTTCCAAAGTCTTCCATGTAACACGGCCTTTGGTCAAAGCCAACACGAGGATTTGCGTTTCTGTGTTTCTTTCTAACACTATATTCCAAACCATCCTACATAAGTATCCAGTTAAATATTTATTTATTTATCAAGTAGTTATTTGTTATGTGCAATAGTTCTTTAATACAAACGGTGAAGACTTTTCTCTCGAACAAGGTTATTTGTTCAGGATACTTTTGACATAGCACTTACTATAGTCGGTAGGACTATACCAACAGTATTAAAAAGAAGAAGTATCGAAGTAATGTTGACCATTGTTGATAAAAAGAGTGTTGATGTACTTAACAAGGTTATGTACAATTTTAGCAGTTCTTCGGTGATAGTTCTTTTCTTCCAATAGGGTATTCCACTGACAAAGCCACAATGTGCAAATTAAACTAAACAAATCTGCGCAAAACAATAGTTTGAGGGCACTTGACGACGTTGATAAGTCTGTTCAGAAATAGGGATACTCTAACATTGCTTTACGCGTTGACCCTGTCCAGTCTTCTTAAAATTGTCGATTTATTTTCAATGCTGAATCCTCATATGGACTTGTAAATGTCTGTTTTAAAGCAATTGACAACATAGAAGAATATATAAATGAAGACATCATAATTATATTATGCCAATATATAGTGAAACAACTTCTGATATTCCCGTCAAATTCTACCTAAGGAACCGCTATCAATATTTAAGTTCTTTGACAACTCAATAGCAATATTTTGGTGCCATTCTAGTTCTAAAATCATTAAGGGCGATTTTGTTCACTAGAAGTTGAACATAACTTGGGGATTTTTATTGTAAACTTGAGAATTCGATTTTGTTCACTCAAAGTTGACGTTTTCAACTTTTGATTTTCATAACTTCCCGAAAAAGTAGAAGTTAAGAATAAAACTTTTGATTTTATATATTAAAAATGTGCACGACTGAGTCGTACGAACTTGCTCCTGCATGCTAAAACTAAATATTTATGATTACTTAAATTGCAAAAGGTAGTGTTAAAATAAGAGATATACTTTAAGCAATTCTGATTACACTCTTACTTACAGCTTACACTTAACTCAAAAAAAAAAAATATATATATAAAAATAATTAGAATTTATTAAAAAAATTAAAATTTGGAAATGTACCTCGTATATACATTTCATTCCAAAAATTTAAATGCCGAACAAATTCAAACCTTATTCTTGATTTATTGAATTTTTTTTTTGAAAATCGTCGGAGCCGTTTTTTTTTTTAATTAATTTTTTATATATACAATTTTTCAAAAATATCTTAAAATTAATTTGGGTATGCAGTTTTTAAGACCATGTAAATATACATATTATACTCTAATTTGGATTTTTAAAATTGATCCGTTTTTGAGATACAGAATTTTGAAAAAAAAAAGTTAAAAATATTTTTTAAAAATCCAAAAAAAAATTTGAAATTTTTTTAAAAACAAAATATTATTTGAACAATATATACATACTTTCGAAAAAAAACTTACGCTGATCGAACTTTCAGTTTTCGAGAAAATCTAATAACAAAAAAACGGTTCTATTGCAGGTACCGTTTTGGAGCAAATACATTTTTTTTTTACATAAAACACATGAAAGTTTAAAAAAATTAAACTCGAGGAAGTTTAAGAAAAATCGTTCGGGCCGTTTTTGTGAAAAAAAAAGTTTTGTTTTTTGGCCAAAAAAATCGTATGGTGGCTACCCTAAATTTTGATCTTAAAACAAAAATAAAAAAAATTGGGATATGACTTTTTGCTAAAACCTCTAATTTTCAAATTTGAAGTCAATCGGACCAGTAGTTAAGCCTGTAGATGCCTCTAAACTTTCCGACAGACAGACAGACGGAATCGCCGGACCCACTTTTTTCGACTTCTCTATCATCGTCATATCATATCTCATCCTCATCTCAAATTTTTTTTTTACGAATTCAATACTTGCCATATATTCTATATGTCGCAAGTAAAAAATGAAAAATTAACAAAAATGTATCGAAGAAATTAGTTTTGGGAAAATTCGGCACAGTCATCTTCAAGCCGCGAAGATGAAGAAAGTCTGCAAATTGAGAGACGGGAATATAAAATGTTCCAAAGTATTCAATTAAACACGTTGGATGACCGTGACTTTTTGCATCGTTTCCGTCTCTCAAGACAGACGACAATGATGGTGCTAGAAAATATAAAGGATTCCTTGCCGTGTGATGAGAGGAGTTAAAAGTTTCTCGTTTTGGTTGAAGTGTTTAAGTGAAATATTTTTCATTTTTCTAAAAAGATCGCTCGAATTACGACACGAATTCAGCATAAGGTATTATGCTAAAAAAAATTTTGTAGTGGCAAAGTTCCCTCGGACATTTGTTGCAATAGATTGCACCCATATTCGGATTCAATCGCCAGGTGGAACTGATGCAGAAAATTTTAGAAACCGAAAAGGGTGGTTCTCGTTGAACGTCCAGACGGTATCCGCAGCTAATTTAAAAATTAGCGATATCGTGGCTCAGTGGCAGGTAGAGCTTATGCTCTTTAAAAATGAAAAATTTCGTAAAGATATTTACTATTATTTTCTTTTGAAAGGGGTCTGCTCATGATCAGCTAATTTTCACCATGTCGAGTCTAAAGAAACGGTTTGAAGACGGACGGTAATAGATGCTTGTGCCGTTCTCCATAATATTGCGTGATTTTGCTAATATGCTGGCCGCTACAGATGTTCCTTCAGATACGCTTTTGGGACCCGCTTCCGCAAATACTCATAAAGTTCGCGCTCGATTGGTGCATTCATATTTTCAGCCAATGTTAAATAGCTAAATATGATATTTTAAAACTTAATCTTCACATGAAAACTCAATAAATTAAAACTTCAACAAATCGTTTGCTTTTCAAATTAAAAACTGGCATAATTTGTATTGACTGTCACAAATATCCCAAGGATATTTTCAAACCTGAAAGCTTGCCAACTTTTGTTTTTTAAACTCGAGAGTTATGAAAAAAATAGTGAACAAAATAGATTCTTAAGTTTTGTTTTAACTCTCGAGTTTGAGTCAACTCTCAAGTTTGTTAACTTGAGAGTTTGCTTCAAGTTGAGCAATAGTGAACAAAATCAGCCTAAATGAAGTAACGAAATAAATGTCAATTGTTTTTATTATGAATCTAAAACATGCTTCTAAAGCAAATTTGGAATTATGTGACTACCTTATTTATAACATAAAAAAGCGGAATCATGTCTTTTTGGTTTTAAGTCATTAGTTTTTTAATTTTTCAAATGATGTTATCTACAAAGGTCCATTTTTGTTTTTAAATGCGTAACCACTTTTTTCTTATCTTCTTCGCTTTGTTTTTAATTGTTTGTTTGATTTTGGATTATTTATCATTGTTTTGATTTCACAGACGCTACGTTGAATTAAAAAAAATCATTAACGGTTTTAAAGTTCAAGATCAATTATCATATCACTACCCGAGCAGATATGCATAAACATTCTAATTGCCTTACGTACCTATTTATTTTCAAATCAGAGCAATTGATCAAATTGATCGAAAACTTTTAATTAGGTTCTGGTGATTGTGAAACCCTTAATCATACGGAAGATTTTCGAGAGGTGTGTATTACCAAGAAGTTTTATTTTGGAAAATTTTCACTCGGTGATGGTGATTACAAGTTGCAATTATTGTGGCTATCGTTTGATAAGACACATGAAAAAAAAATCAAAGAAGTCTTATGTTTGTTTCCCTGTTCTAAGCTTCATTTTTCTACGGAATATATTCTCACAAAAATTAACAGTTTCTTGTTGTTGTTTTTCGCTTTCTCCGCGTATGGTTGCCAAAAAACCAGTTATTGATGTACACACTCGAGAATAAAGTTGTTACAGTAATTCAACCTTTGTTGACATGTTTTCTTGTTTATAGCCAAGGATAATGGATTGACTCTCGATAAACATACTTATGGCGGCGGTACAGTCCAGGTCGGCCTAACCCAACGAACTTCTCCAGCCAGCTCGATCCCTGTCTCCAGTTTCGCACGCCAAGTTTGTTCAGGTCCTTTTCCACCTGTGTGCTCCACCTGAGTCGCGGTCTTCCTCTTCTGCGACGTCCTTCCGGGTTGGATTCGAAGACTCTATGAGCCGGAGCATTATTTTCCATTCGCTCAACATGACCCAACCGTCTAAGTCGTTGGGCTAGATCAGTGTCGCTGTACAGCTCGTCAGTTATTGGTTGAATCTTCGTCTCCATTCTCCATTAATGCAGCCAGGACCAAAAATCACTCGAAGAATTTTTCTCTCAAAGCACCCAAAGCGTTTTCATCAGATGTTGTCATGGTCCATGTGTCTGCACTATACATTGGGACCGGGATAATGAGAGTTTTGTAGAGTATCACTTTAGTTGCTTGGGAGAGGACTTTACTACTCAATTGCCTTCTAAGTCCAATGAAGTAGCGATTGGCACGAGTGATTATTCGTTTGATTTCAGCGCTGGCGTTGTCTGAGTTGATACGGCTCCCAGATAGACAAAGTCCTTATTTACCTCGAAGTTAAATCTGTCTATGTTGACGTTTGCTCCAAGAAGTCGATGTAGGTAGTCCTTTCTTTTCGACAGCATTAACTTGGTCATTTACCGCTAGACCCATCTTCCTGGCCTCCGTCTCAAGGCTCAAAAACGCTCCACTGACATCACGCTGTGTTCTTCCAATTATGTCAATGTCGTCTGCGTAATCTAGTAGCTGGATAGACTTTTGAAAGATTGTGCGTCTGGTGTAGACGTTAGAGTTTTGCACAATCTTTTCAAGAATGATGTTGAAGAAATCGCATTACAGCGCATTGCATTGCATTAAACCTTTTTTGACATCAAAAGCGTCCGTTAGGTTTTTTCCGACCATGATGGAACAGCGTGAATTTTCCATTGTCATCTTACACAGAGGGACCAGTTTTTCTGGGATGCCAAAACTAGACATTGCTCTATATAATTGCGGGGTCTGAAGCCACACTGATAAAGACCTACCAGGTTGTTGACGAGGTGACGTGAAATAAAGCCAAATGAAATAACGCCAAATTTGAAATTTGGTCTTATTTCGTTTTTCAAACCCCAAATTTTTCACACCCCAAATTGATTCTCTTTTGGGCAAAATTTTTTCGTTTGTTTCGCTCCCAATCAAACCAAATCGATTTTGTATGTTCCAGTTTCCAGATCGTCATCATCCTTAGACGAAAGTGAAAAAAGATGCTCAAAATGAATCATTGCAAATCGGCACCTGCTTTCCAGACTCTAGCGTGCATTTCAAAGGTGCGTGGTGGTTCCTTTTCCAAAATAAAGGAAATGGCAGTAGCCTTGAAAAATGAATTGATCTGTTGTAGTACCTATAAATAAAAATGGTCCCTTGTATCTATACGACTTTTTTTATATATATATTTTGTAGTTATGTTTATACACGTTTTTTTGTTTAATTTTTACGATGAACATTTTTTGTTTCCATATAATAGTGACGAGTACAAATAGTGACGATGACGAGTACAAATAAAGTTATTGATTCTCATAAAACACTTTTTTTCATATGGGACTTTTGTCCGATGGAATATAAAATAAATTTAGGACTACTGACCCATAATAGTGACTCACGTAAGTAGGACTTCTGACTTCGCGACCTAATTCGGCATAACTTCAAATTGAAATACTGCCAAATTGGTATTATTTCGTTTTCTTAATCGAAATAATGCCAAATTGAGAATTTGGCGTTATTTCGTTTTTAAAAACGAAATACTGCCAAATTTTTCGAATTCGGCCTTATTTCGTTTGGCGATATTTCACGTCACCTGTTGACGAATGGCTTCACACAGCACGGCAGCAAGACCTTATAGACGATGTTAAGAAGACTTCTACCTCTGTAGTTGGTGCAGTTCAGGGGATCTACTTTTTTGTGGATCTGAGGTACCATTCATCGGGCATTGTGATTGTCATTAGAGTTTATTTTGTTAGAGTACTGGTATTATTGAAACACTGAATTCCCAAAATTGTCCTCAAAAATGTTAATGCAAATAACAAATGTTAATGCAACTACAAATCCATATCCAAATAGACGCTGATTTTGTTCCCGGTAGCAGTCGCCGTAGTCGCCTTTCCCTAATATTTCTAATATTCGTTCCCTTCTATATTCCTGGACCCAGCAGAACTTAACCTGGTTAGTGCGGCATATTCTATTTAATTCCTTCCTACAGTTCAAAACTGCCTTTGATCTTATGGTCTCACCGGCTAAGGCTTTGATAGCAGCCTGGCTGTCCACAAAAAAAGTAATCTCCGAGGAGCTTAGCTTTTCATGATGTGCCAACTCAGCTGCTTTTTCAATGGCATAGATCTCGGCCTGAAAGACACTGCAGTCAGCTGTGGGTTTATACGACTCTCTGATGTTGAGAGATTGGCAAATTACTCCAGCACCTGTTCCTGATTCCATTTTTCAATCGTCAGTGTAGAAAGGGATACCCTGTTTACTTATAAGTGAATAAGTGAATTAGGATCCCAATCCTGACTTCTGTTATGCAAATAGAAAATTTCCTATTAAAATAGTAGAGGGTTAATTTAATCGGTGGTCTCCATTGGTGCTTCCAAAAACTCAGTTCTTTTAAAGGAATTGCAGTTTTGGCTGCCGTGCACCCTATTAACTCATCCAGAGCCGGGAGATCCAAGATCATTTCCAACCCAGCTTGTGGTGAAGATCTCTGAGTCCCTATATTCCCTATATATTATACAGGCTAGTCTCTGTACCTTATTCAGGTTCTTGAAATAGCTTGATTTTTCCACCGCTTTCCACCATGCAATAGAGCCATATGTAAGAATGGGTCTGACAATCGCTGTGTACATCCATTGGATGACTTGTGGTCATTCATTCTTTCCTCAGTATTACGCTTCCATGTAAGCTTAGAGTCAAGGATTACTCCTAAAAATTTAGCATCCTAGTTTAGGAGTGTTGAAGCGCTTTCCGTTTTTTCGTGAACAAAACTAGCTCAGTCTTGGTAGGGTTGACCCTGAGACTGTTCTTAGTTGCCCAAAAAGATAAATCTTTTAATGCGTTTTCCATAATGTTTCCGATGATGGTAAGGATCTTGCCTGATACCAGAGCCACTATGTCATCTGCAAAAGCTGCTATTTTTATGCCGTGGTCTTCAAACTTTGTGAGAATTTTGTTAACTACGAAGATCCAGAGCAGAGGTGAGATGACCGACCCATCCCTGTGGTGTGACTCTAGTAACTATTTTTCAATAGTGCTAACTCCCAATTGAGAGTTGATAATCCTGCCATTTAACATGGTCCAATCTAATGGACACTAACAGATTTAACTCCAACTTTAACGAAGGCAGTTTTGATGGATTCCGTTTTTACGTTATTAAACGCAGCCTCGTTATCAAGAAATGCTAACAGGGTATATTCTTTCTTTCGAGGCTATTCTCAATATGTGAAACTACCTCATGTAAGGCAGTCTCAACTGAATTACCCTTAAGGAAGGCGTATTGGTATTTGCACAAATTGTTTTCGTTGAGAAATTCTCTAACGTGCAGAAACGAAGAGAGACTTATTGGTCTATGATCCTGAGCGGTCGAGTGAATCGCTTTCCCGGCTTTTGGGATAAGGACTACCTTGATCTTCTAAGAGCTATTAGAGACGTTTCTAAGTTTGATACAACTTATGAAGATTACCCTAAGACAGGAGTTATAACTTTGAGAACATTTTGAAGAAAAGCCGGAAATATCTCGAATAAACTTCATTTCCTATATTTACAACTTACCTTCATATACGAAGTTATTTCTTCTTTTTCAGAGGCGCATATTTTTCATGGTCCTTGAGAGACTATGACTTTGTTCGGGTTATGATGATGTCATTCGTTTATGTATCGAGATAGTCTGGCACATTATAAAAGAGACATGCTTTTTGGGGCTTTGTAAGGTATCCTGTCTATTTGCGGAAGTATAGTATCGCAAGTCGGCTAGAAGTGTCAACGGCGACACTTTGAGACGGAATTGCAAGCGAAAGATTGCGAAGGAAGAAATAAAACAAGTAACGATGTCATTGTAGCTTTAAGGAAATAGTTGATGTCGTTTATTCAAAACAATCTTGAAATGAGATATGAGGCATTCAAAGGCAGCAGAAATGAAATTCTGAAAAAAAAGAAAAACAAAAAACAGTACGAATTGGAATTGGATTTGAAAGTCGCTTTTTTATATATTTATTTTTGTCTATTTTTATGTCCACATCTTAGAAAAATCAATTTGCTAATCCCTTTCTTGGTTTTCGATCAAAGTTTAACGCATCCATCCCTGAATGTCCTTTGGGCTCATGTCTGTGAATTGGTTAACTCCCATTTCCCATGTGACTTCTCCTTTAGCAAATTTGGCGTTGTGTTCTTCAATTGCCTTCAATTTGTCACAATAGATATCGTGGTGACGGAGATCTTCAGCTTGGTCGGGGTAGTTCTTGTCGTAGGTTGTCTAAGGGAAGATATTTGTAAGATTTTTTGACTAAAATCGTATTGTTTTTTCTTACCTTGTATTCTGCCCATGAGGCATCAGTGCAGCTCCAGCACATGGCACAGCCAACAAAAGCAGCAACAAGCAATAAGGCCAAAGTGAATTTCATTGTTAAGCTTTGAGAGTTCAAAAAACGAATGATTCTGTTGAAAATTAGAACAGCTTATATACACAGGTGTTTGCTTAGATAAGGGACTTATTGAGTACTTTTTTTAATTGATACTAATTTGACAACAAACTGTTAAGGAATCTTTGAATCTGCTGATGTAACTAAGGGAAAATCATACTTATTTTTAGATAACAGAAGTTCTGACTTCATAATTATTAAAAGTGATATAGTCTTTATGGACAAATTTGATTGGTTTCTGTTTCATAAACAAAAAACAGTTTTTATGTTTTCAAAAATGTCCTAAAATTAATATGGGTAGATTATGTTTATATACATCTTACGCCCAATTTCTTCACAAAGTTCTAAATTCCCTTTAAAACTCGATCCAGTGAATCTCGATCTAACTTTAGAATTTACTAACTTTTTAAATTACTTGGAACTCGGGCATTTCTTCACTTCTCTAGAACTCGATCTAAAATCATTGAGTTCTAAGCGCTTAGAACTTGTTATTTTTAGAACCTAGTTCTAGCATGTTTTTGAAACTTTTGAGTCACCCGGCAGAATTTTTTGATATACATTTCTTTCAATTCGAAGCAAAATAGAAATAATTTCTGACTTTTTGCGCTTATGTTTTTATTTTGTATGTGTGTGCTTATAGTTATTTTTGTATGTGTGTATCTATGTATGTTTATTTTTCTGACGCCCGTGACGTGGTTTTTATGTGCGTTGGTTATTAAGCAGAACGTGGGGTTCGAATCTTACTCGTGCTTGTGAAATATCAATAAAGTAAAAGAAAAAGTGCTTCCCAACTCAACCGTTCGGAATTGGCCTTAAATTGTAGGTCCCCTCAATCCTTCACACGCACTCAGAGAATTGTTGATGATGAGTGGCTAGCACTTCAGCTTTGCCATTCTTTTACCTGTCGCCTCTATTATGGCAAATTGCTAACCATAGACAATCCTTCACAAAGACACAAACGCTTCTGACCGTCAGGATTTTTCGGTGGAATCGTATGCGCTCGTTGATTATTGGCAATATCCCAAAATCACCATTAACATTAACAAAGACACCTTCAAAACTCACCAATTCTCCACCCGGCGCGCTGGTGCGGCGCGGCTATTGTATCTTCACATAAATATACATAATAAATTCATTTCAATTTTTACGGTTGTTGTGGATGTTAAAGATCTTTTGTTGAAGTTGAAGCACTGCTAAGAACGTAAGCTTTGTAGTTGCATTATTAGATACATATATTCTGGACGTAAGAGACGAAAAAATCGTAACGTCCTGTGTAGTTATTAATTGTGGCCGTTCTTCCAGGAAAACGTTCGCAACGTGGGTACTAAAAGTCATTGTCCACTTTAATTTATTTTTACTTATTGTATGTATGTATGTATGCTCTTGTTTATTTTCCAAAAATTATGATAAATTCAATTCAATTCACTCGTTCAAAAAACGAAATTGTAATTAAACCAAGTTCTAAGTCACTAGACCCCCGAATTCGAGGGTCTAATTTTATCGAAGTTCTAACTATAACAAAGTTCTAAATCGAAGTTCTAACGCGTGCTTGGTGAACTTGGTGAAGAAATGAGTTAGAACTCAAATGAGTTCTAAAATTTCACTAAACCGAGTTTTAAGGGCTAGAACTTTGTCAAGAAATTGGGCGTTACATTTGAATTTCAGATTTAAATATTGATCCGTTTTTGAGACATAGAGTTTTGAAAAAAAAAAGTTTAAAAATATTTTTTATTTGGGCAATATAAACGTACTCCCAAAAAAATGAATACTCTAATCGGGCAACTATTTTTCGAGAAAATCTTATAACAAAAAAAACGTTTCTACCCTTTTTACAGATAATACATCAGTCGTCGCGCTTCAATCAACAGCCGCAGACACAGCTTCAGTGCAATGCTGATGATGAAACGAATGTGTTTCGAAATGCATTCAAGGTTAGTTAACGAATTTTAAAGTATACATTTCAAATAAGTGTTTTATTTTTATTTGCGTTAACAAACATTGTAAAATCAAATTAAGGTGATTATTTTTTAATTTTTAAATTAATACATCAGTGTTTCGAAAAAAAATGTACAAGAATGTGTAAAAAAACATAATAACCTTTTTTGAGAAAATTAAAACTTACGATTTTGGCCTCACGCCTCTAGTTTGGAACATAGGAATTATTAACGTCAGCTTTATGTGGGAAACCGAAGAGTTGTAGCGTTCAGAATTGATCGTTCGTTGAGGGAATAGGCGAACAATCCAGTCACATTTTCTTCAAAGTGTTTTGGGCACAATAGACATTAGACATAACTTTTAAAAAAGAGGGGGTTCTACGATTTTTTTTAAACGCTTGCATAATTTTGTTTTATCAAAATATATTCTTTAAATTTTTAAGATTTATTCATGTATTAGCTACTCAAAAACGGTATCCCCCTGTGTCGTTTTTTTCGTTATTAGATTTTCTCAAAAACTATGCATATGTATGTAGGTATTATTTCCCACCTCACGGTTTTCGCCTTGTTGTGGAGAGGGGGCTTACGTCTAATTCTTCAACAATACAGCTGCGAAGTATACGTTCAAGAGTCGTCAGAAGTCACGGCTGCCGGCGAGGGCTTGAGTGGCGCGACAGCTCTTGAAGAGCCAAGGCCTAAGTGGCTTACTCTCATCAACAATTCTCTAGGTGCGTGTGAAGAATTGAGGGGACCTACAATTTAACGCCGATTCCGAACGGCAAAGTTGAGAAACACTTTTTCATGACATATGATACTCTTGGAAGTTTTGTCAGTTCTTCGCAAGAGGCAGTGTCCGTGAAAGATGAAATAAAAACCTTGGGCACGAGTAGGACTCGAACCCACGACGTTCTGCTTAGCAGCCAACGCACCTAACCACTAAGATACGGACACTACCATTAGACATAAACGCTTGCATAATTTTGTTTTCTCAAAATATATACTTTAAATTTTAAGATATATTCATGCATTAGCTACTCAAAACGGTATCCCCCTATGTCGTTTTTTTTTTCGTTATTAGATTTTCTCAAAAAATATGGATCTCCTTCCCGCTGATGATTTAACTATCAAAGGTACGGAGACTTCGCACAGACCCTCTTCTATAGGTAGTCAAACCGAGGACGAGCTACTGAACCAAGTCAAGAAGAGACTGCGCTGAAGTCTGCTGCATCCCTCAAAGCTTCGAAGCAACGCAGTAACTACAAACCCTCTAAAAGATTCGTGAGAACTACCCAGTTGAAAGACCCTGCTTATGAAACAGAAACCAATCAAATTTGTCCATAAAGACTCTATCACTTTTAATAATTATGAAGTCAGAACTTCTGTTATCTAAAAATAAGTATGATTTTCCCTTAGTTACATCAGCAGATTCAAAGATTCCTTAACAGTTTGTTGTCAAATTAGTATCAATTAAAAAAAGTACTCAATAAGTCCCTTATCTAAGCAAACACCTGTGTATATAAGCTGTTCTAATTTTCAACAGAATCATTCGTTTTTGAACTCTCAAAGCTTAACAATGAAATTCACCTTGGCCTTATTGCTTGTTGCTGCTTTTGTTGGCTGTGCCATGTGCTGGAGCTGCACTGATGCCTCATGGGCTGAATACAAGGTAAGAAAAAACAATACGATTTTAGTCAAAAAATTTTACAAATATCTTCCCTTAGACAACCTACGACAAGAACTACCCCGACCCAGCTGAAGATCTCCGTCACCACGATATCTATTGTGACAAATTGAAGGCCATTGAAGAACACAACGCTAAATTCGCTAAAGGAGAAGTCACATGGGAAATGGGAGTTAACCAATTCACAGACATGAGCCCAAAGGACATTCAAGGATGGATGCGTTAAACTTTGATCGTAAACCAAGAAAAAGATTAGGAAATTGATTTTTCTAAGATGTGGACATAAAAATAGAAAAAAATAAATATATAAAAAGCGACTTTCAAATCCAATTCCAATTCGTACTGTTTTTTGTTTTTCTTTTTTTTCAGAATTTCATTTCTGTTGCCTTTGAATGCCTCATATCTCATTTCAAGATTGTCTTGAATAAACGACATCAACTATTTCCTTAAAGCTACAATGACATCGTTACTTGATCTATTTCTTCCTTCGCAATCTTTCGCTTGCAATTCCGTCTCAAAGTGTCGCCGTTGACACTTCTAGCCGACTTGCGATACTATACTTCCGTAAATAGACAGGATACCTTACAAAGCCCCAAAAAGCATGTCTCTTTTATAATGTGCCAGACTATCTCGGTCCATAAACGAATGCCATCATCATAACCCGAACAGAGTCATAGTCTCTCAAGGACCATGAAAAATATGCTCCTCTGAATATTCTACAAGACGAAAATAACTTCGTGTATGAAGGTAAGTCGTAAATATAGGGAATGAAGTTTATTCCAATTTTCCTGTTGACAATTTTTTTTCTTTTGTTCTATGCAATTTGTCTCTTGTTATGAACTTCACAGAAGGCGTGCGATGATGGAAAAGCAAAAGCACTCGAGCAGGCGTTAAAGTAAAATGGATACACAACCTGTGTTGGAGGTGTCTTCCAGCGGACAACAGAAGAGGAATGAATAACCCTTGATCAAGAGGGTGGCTGGGCTGAGACTGAGGCTGGTAGGGCTGGTGCTTGGTTGAGGAAACTAATCTAAAAGAAAAGATAACTTTTTCTCTCTGTCAAAGCAGCCGGTAAATTAAATTCTTGGAGCATAATTTATGAGGCCAAACAGGTGTTTCATTCACAATATGCATAGTGTGACTTTTTTTTATGTGGGAGTTTCTCTGTGCAGTGCTCTAAAAAAAAAACAAAAACAACAACAGAATGTTGTGTTTGGTGTAGTGGAACTCATCGAAAAGGTGTTTACTCTCGTAGCAGTTGTTGTTGTCGTCTTCTTGTTTTATGGAATAAAAGTTTTGCTATTTTCTGATACCTACTTTGAAACCAGTGACTCTTGTCTACTCCTTTTTTTGTTTTTGGGTGGTTGTAGGGATGGGAGGAAGTATATTGCAGGTTAGAATTTAATGAGGAGATGAATAAATTTGACATACAATTTTGTGTCATTCTTTGAGTTTATGCAAGTTTGGAATTTTGATCACAGTCTCGAGAGTGGAATACTAAGAGACAAAAAGGACTCTAAAGATGTTTTGAGAAAGAGTTTAAGCGTTTTCCCATTTTTTCAATATTTTATAAAAAAAAAAGGGCGCTAGACATGTTTATTATTTAATTTTTCGTAAATAGGTGTTTCTTATGCCGGCCACCGCAGCCCTTTGATGAAAATTGTGGAGAAATTTCGGTTTCGATGAAACTTGGCATGAAAGTAAAAAAGTCCTGGTAGTTGAAGAAAAGCCACTTAAGCTTTTGTTTTTCAAAACTTCTCCGCTACACCTATTATTAACTTTAAAGTATGTTTTCAGCTTCTAATGCCAAGTTTCAAGAGGTCCTCTACCAACTTTGTGCTCAACCTGAGCTGCGAGCTTAATCTTCTGCGACGTCCTTCTGGGTTGGATTCGGAAACTCTATACGGGCTGGAATACTATTTTTTATTCGTTATACGTGAATGACCCAGTTATCTAACCGGTTGGACCTTTACTTTTGTGACCAATTCTGTGCCTCTGTACATTTCCATGGGGCATAGGGAATCTACTTCGCCTACACGCCACCGTGTTTGGTTAGCAAAGATGTGTTTAAGCTGCTTCCAGCTGTAATCTAGCGAGACTGATTCCTTACTATGTGAGCGGGTTCCACTTCATTGCTTGACTTACAATCGTTACTTTTTCGAAGCGTATGTCCAATCCACTGCCACTGACGTCTTCGTATACTAGAGTCAATAGGTCCTGTCCTCATTATATATTTGATCGCGCAAGAAAATCTTGACGAAGGTTTGCAGCTTCCATGTGATAGCTGAAGTAACTTTCCTGGTGTTGCATCCATACATCAGCACAGATTCGACATTATTTGTGTCGTGTCTACAGTCGTAGATTCGTTGAATGTCAAAGCCCATTGAATACCTCCGTTACCTAACAAAGCTGCGAGCAGTGCATCGCTTATCATTATCGCCAACAACAACAATATTGGCGACAGAATACAGCCCATCCTGACTTCGCTGTTGATTTCAAAATCGTCTGACAATCTTCCATCATGCAGAACACGACACTACTTGGTTCCTTCGTTTGTTGCATCATAATAGCAATTCGTTTCTCTGAGAGCCTTTGCTTGAAAGCTAACCAGATGTACTCGAACTCGATGTAGACGCATATGCCTTTTCGAAGTCGATGAACAAGAGGTCAAGTGGTGATCGATATTCAAACACACTGCTCGATAATAATCCACAAGATGTTTACGTGGTCAATACAGGAGGATCCAGCTCGGAGTCCTGCTTATTTGGCATCGAGTGTTAGCGGCAGATCCTGGAAAAGACCTATGAACTCCAAATCGATACCCACCACATTTTCATCGATTTTAAGGCCGCGTATGACAGCATCTACAGAGACGAACTGTACAAAGCTTTGTCTAGCGTCCCTGCCAAGCTCATTCGCTTATGCAAAATGATGATGGAGAACTCACGCTGCTCCATCAAGGTTGGCAACGAGCTCACGGAATCTTTCGACGTCAAAAAAGGATTCAGACAAGGCGATGCACTGTCATGCGATTTCTTTAACATCGTTCTTGAGAAGATAGTGCAGAACTCCAACGTCAACACCAGAGGCACTATCTTCCAAAAATCTGTTCAACTTCTCGTGTACGCCGATGATATTGATATAATGGGAAGAACACAGCGTGATATCAATGGTGCCTTTATGAGAATTGAGACAGAAGCGGCAAAAATGGGTTAGGCGGTAAATGAGGGAAAAACGAAGTATATGCTGTCTTCGAGGAAGGACACCCAACACCGACGGCTCGGACAGAACGTCACAATAGACTAATACAACTTCGAGGTAGTAGAGGAGTTTGTCTACCTAGGCTCCGCTATAAACACGGGAAATAACACTAGCGCCGAGATCAGACGAAGAATAACTCTTGCTAACCGCTGTTTCTTTGGGCTTAGAAAGCAATTGAGTGGAAAAGCCCTCTCTCGAGCAACTAAGGTAAAACTGTACAACACACTCATCATCCCAGTCCTGCTGTATGGTGCAGAAGCATGGACCCGGACAAAATCGGATGAAAGTGCCTTAGGCTGTTTCGAGAGGAAAGTTCTTCGGGTCATCTTTGGCCCCGGGTGCATTGAAGGGGAATGGCGAAGAAGATACAACAGCGAACTTTACGGGTTGTACAACGACATGGACCTAGCCAGAAGGGTCAAGGTCCAGAGACTCAGATGGCTCAGTCATTTAGAGCGGATGGACACCAATGATCCGGCCCGGAAAGCCTTGGACAGGATTCCCGAGGGACGTAGGAGGAGAGGAAGACCGCGACTCAGGTGGCGTACTCAAGTGGAAGAGGACCTCAATCAACTTGGAGTGCAAAACTGGAGACGACTACCTAAGGACCGAGCTAGGTTGCGGAGACTGTTGATTGAGGCCCAAGTCCACAACGGACTGTAGCGCCACCTTATAAAGTAAGTAAGTAAGTAAGTTAGCACAAGATATATGATTTTTTCTTCTATTTTCATAACAGCAGAGACAGCAACGAACATCCCCTCCAGTTTTATCACTTTGTAAAAGTGAGATTAAGAGATTGACAATCATTTTCTTCTTCCACTCTTCGAGGAAACTTTCGGTGACCCCAGGCTTCGTTTAAGAGCGATTGAAGTAGTTCGCTTGATGACGTTGGCCCCTCTTGTAATTGCAAAAACTCTGCTAGAGTGCTATCAAGTCGCAACGCTTTGTTGTTCTTAAGTGCTTTAAATGCGGCTACGGTCTCTTCTTTACTGCGATGCGCGGTGCGGATTCGGGGACTGTCTTGTTCGGATGAACGTTGCGTTCCTTGTTGCAACATTAATTTGGCCATTTATTGTAAGCTTCCCATTGACACAGTTTTTTCTGCCATACCCCAAAAAGAAATAGGACGAAAATGAAATATTCTCTAAATTTTCCGTATCGAATTCGGTTTAATTAGAAAATATCCCCAAAAACAAACAAAGTGCTTTCCCCCTCCATTCATTCCATCATCAAGTAATATCACTTTGTCTCCCTCCTCTCACAATAACATTAAATAACCCCAATGTCGAATTTAAGTTCTACATTATGCACGCATTTAAAATGAGACCAAACTTTGAAAACAAATTTTAGCGCTCCATAAATTTGTCAACAAAAATTGTCGGTTAAACAAAAAAAAAGTTTTTTGAAGCATAGGGATGATTGGATCTACCACTAACCGACCGCCCACCCACAAGTCGACAGCAACTGGCCCCCCTGCTGTCAAGCAGTGCGGCGATATTAATTTGCAGTAAAACTCATAGCCTTAGGAGCAAACAAATCTGAAAAAAAATTTGCTAGCGCACTTCTGTCACGTGTTTTGTTACCACAATCGCTTCGAATATTCGGTCGTTCTGTTGTTTCAGTGACGGAGCTCGGCACGATCTCAATAAAGGGGTGAGCTCAGTTTCTCATTTTATTTTTTCAAAAGCCTCAACCAAATGCATTTCGCGTCCATTCCTGCCTCCCGCAGCCCTCTTTGGGAAATTAGAATATGCCATACAGATTCGTTGATAATTTTTAGAATGTTGTTGAGGATTTTGGTTGGCTTTCGACAAATAGCAACTGCAGAATAGAAAAAAAAAAGTCGCATTAGTTTGGGTGGTGTGGCAGGATTTTCCTCATTAATTTTATGGCCCACAACAATTTAAGTTCGGATCTGTCGTCCTCCTAAGGGCTTTGCTCATGATTTTTTTCTCGAAATCGCTTCCACCCCATCCGGATAGATTTTTTTGAAATTAGCATTTAACAGGCCAGGGCGGGTGGTATGGTAACGAGTGTCCTACAATTTTTCACATTCTCTCGTTGTCAACCCTTAAGCCCTTCTCAGGCCAGGAAACAAAACAATGCGAGGATATGACACTTTTTTCCAATATCAAACTTTGGATGAAATATGCTTTTTTCAAAAATTTGATGCGCTTCATTTTTTATTTTCTGCTATGGAAAAGTGAAGGCACATTCACACACTCATGAAAAGATGTCCTTAAAGTTGTTGTTGTAGCTGTTCAATCGAAATCATCATCAGAGGAGGGGTGATAGGAATCTTTATTCTTTGAATGGAAATTGGAAAACGTGCACTGTGCGATATGATGGTGCGCCTGGCCCATCGGCAACGTGATGCCCACTTTTCGGTTGATTCTCTTCCGACTTCCACTTTCCACTTTGACGATATCATCACACCCATTTTTTTTTTTTTTTTATTCAACAGGGGAACGCGGAGAGATGACATCACCATCGCTGCCGGTTTTAAGATTCCGTATCCTGATAATTCTGTAAATTGGTTTTTCATATACCCCAACCCCGTGGCATCATCTTCGATTGTTTGGCAATGTTTGGGAGGGGGGCTGAGTCATCTCCATCTCAAAGGGTCTGTTTGCATCAATTGAGAGAGTCGCTTATTTTTTTCAGTTTCTCTTATCAGTATTTTTGTGGCAAAATTTCGATTTTGATTTTATGGTCCAATGTGCCGAAGTCTAGACGAGCTGCGGTTGTAACATGGCTGGCTGCCGAGAGAATCTGCTTCGTCTCGACTGCTGTGTCTTCCTCTTTTGCTTGTCATATTTAAAACGTAACGCATCGCAGCCAGCGAGCGAGAGCGCTTAGATAGAAAAGATGTTATGGTAAATTGAACGGCTGTTTTGGTAACGCTATCAAGATGGCGGAAGGTAATTTAAAAAAAAAAAAAAAACGAACACCGCTTCGAGTCTGTTATTCTTTTGCCGAGACTGAGATTCAGTTTTCATTTTATGTTATTTTCTGCTTTTTTCCGTTTTTTGCTCGAGTCACTTCCTGTGTTGAATTTTTTGGCAAAAGGGACCTACCCCTCCATTTCGACAGTTATTTTCATAGTAATTTTTAAAGAAAATGATAATTTGCTGTTGAGTGAGGAAATTTGTAATGTTTTTCGTGAGTTTTCTTCTTTTTTTTTGTTGGTTGGTTGGTTGGATGCCAGAGTGAAATTTGTGGTGTAATAAAATCGTACACTTTAAGTGGGTACTTGGGGTTTTTTTTTGTCTGTGGTTAAAAAATTGATGACATGATCGTTTGATTTTAGAGCTACTTTTTCTTATTTTTAAATTAAAGCATTAACTTAATGGGAAGCTTGAAAGAAATGTCATAGTGCCAAATTGAATGGGAATTCAATATTTAACGATCTGACGTGACGGTTGCATCGGAAAAATGGAAACATATGGGTGTCTGCGGGCTTAAGGGTAATGATGGTACTTTAAAATGAGGATTTTATAGTACCAATTTTTGTTTGTTCGACAATCGGAGGAAAAAGAAGAGATAGTCTGTCACATTCATAACAGAAGTAGTGTTGGAAAGAACACGCTTCGAAAACTATAGTTTGCGTCAATAATTCTGAGATATCCTGACCAATCAACCGTCTACCAGATTGATCACATTGCCATCGACGGAAGGCACTTGTCCAGCATACTAGATGTTCGAACTTTCCGAGGAATCAACAACGAATCGGGCCACTACCTTTTCGTAGCCAAGGCCAATTTCGACTTCGAACGGCTACAATTGCAAGAGATCGCCAGATTTTTCTCTGATCTAAATTAACCTGTCAAGAAATCCTATGCCGCCAACATCAAGTATCAAGGAACATTGCCAAAAAGCAGTTAGAGATGCCATACCTCCATACAAGATACTAAGCAGCGCTGCATAGAAATACAAGAGCTGCTATAGTGAAGAACGCCGGCTTTTGCAAAGAAAAAGAGGGAGCATACGAAGCGTTGATCGAGGATGTTGAGAGAGCCAACACCAATGGCAGGTATGAAGTTCGAAGGTTCTACCGGAAGGTAAAACAGCTGGCTTAAGGTCATCGAGCAAGAACTGATGCCTGCGGGGATAAGCAAGGGAACATCATAGTAGAATCGCAGTCAATGCTGGGGATTTGGAAAGACCACTTCTTTAGGCTGTATACGGGCGATGACGAACAAAATACTGCCGTCAGGCAGGAGCCTATCATCGCACATGTGAACCCGACCTAGAAGAAAAAAAAACCGCAACATTACGGCTGAAATGGTCTAGCTGCTAAGCAGTTCAAAGAAGCAGGAGAAGATCTAGATAGGAGCATGCACCAAAACATATATGTAGCATATGGTCGGAAGAATGCATGCCCGATGAATGGAATCCAAGTATTGTTTGTCTGATCCTGGAGAAAGGAAATTCACTAAACTGCGCCAACTACAGAGGAATCAGCCTACTTATCATCGCTTACAAGATGCTCTCTGCCGTAATTTTTGAATGTTTGAAATTTCTCCTGAATGGTCCTCATCAATGTGCCTTCAGATAACAAATGTCAACCTTCGACCAAAATTTCACTTTGAGGTCGATCCTGGATAAAAACCTAAGAACTCCAAATCGATACCCATCACGATTTCATCGATTTTAAGGCCGCATATGAAGCTGTGTCTAGTTTTGGCATCCTTGCTACGATGCAGAACTCACGCTGAGCCATCAAGGTTGGCAACGAGACAAGGTGATGCATTGTCATGCGATTTCTTTAACATCCTGCTTGAGAAGATAATGCTAAACTCCTCCGTCAACACCAGAGACACTGTTTTGATATAATGGGAAAAACATGATGTAAATGGTGCCTATGTGAGAATTGAGACAAAAGCTGCATGATTGCTTCTTCCAGAAAGGACATCCAACACCGACGGCTCGGACAGAACGTCACAATCCACGCATATAACTTCGAAGCTGTAGAAGAAGGTCTTCGGGTCATCTTTGGCCCCGTGTGCATTGATGGAGAAGAAGATACAACAAAGAACTTTACAGGTTGTAAAGGGTTTTTCAATATGGACGCTACAAAAGTTTTCTTATATAAAACAAAAACGGTTTTGGATATCAATGAAATTCCTTATTCCTGAGGAAGAACATTTGAAGTCATTATGTATGGAAATCGATTTCTTTTGCATGCCCACCACGGGAACGCTTGCAGAAGTCCATACCCTGAACCCAGTTTTCGACGGTTTTCAAGCATAAATCGATAGTCGTACGAAGTTCATCAATCGTCGCTGGCTTGTTGGCATAAACCATAGATTTGACGTAGCCCCACAGGAAATAGTCTAACGGCGTTAAATCGCATCAACGAAGCGGCCAATTCACAGGTCAATTTCTGGAGATAATGCACTCATCGAACTTCGTTCTCAATAATTCGATTGTTTGGCCTGCTGTGTGACATGTGGCACCGTCCTGTTGAAACCACATATCGTCCAAGTCCATATCATCCAATTCATTCCAAAAATAATCGGTTAGCATTGAGCGGTAGCGATTCCCATTCACAGTAACGTGCCGGTCTTGATCATCACGGAAGAAGTACGGCCCAATGTAAACCGCATGTAAACCGCACAAAACAGTGATTTTTTCGGGATGTAATGGTGCCTCGTGAAGCACAGGTGGATTGCTGCCTGACCAATAACGCATATTTTGCTTATTGACGAAGTCATCCAGCCAGAAATGAGCCTCATCGCTGAAGATCCGGATCATTTTCAAGTTGTTGCTCGGCCCAATTCACGAACATACGACGCTTCTGGTGATCAAGCGGCTTCAGTTCTTGCGTCAATTTGATCTTGTAAGGATGTAGGCCAAGATCTTTTCGCGAAATTCGCCACAACGACGTCACAGAGATGCCCAACGCGACCGACGTGTGAGAGACTGATTTGAGTCTTCCGTGATTGATGCGCTAGCGGCAGCAATATTCCCGACACTACGGGCATTCCTTTTTCTCACTAGCACGGGAACATTTTGTTCTGAGCCTGTGGATTCAAATTTTTCCACTAGACGCTCAATTGTTGATCTGGCAGGACGATTATGACGATCATAAATTGTACATAGTGCTCTTAAAGTGTTGACCACTGACTCCGAATTTCGGTAGTAAATTTTAATAATTTCGACTCGTTGTTGGATCGTTTACTTTTCCATGATGAAATGGCAAACCTTACTGAAGAGAAATGTTAAGAAAACGGGAAAAAATATGGCGTCGTTTGCTGTCCCTATCGGTCTACTTTTGTAGCGTCCCTATTGAAAAACCCTTTACAACGACCCAGAAGGGTCAAGATCCTTAGACTGAGATGGATGGGTCATTTAGTTACAGCGGATGAACACCAATGGTCAGGCCCGGAAACAGAAAGCCTTTGACACTTTTCCCAAGGGACGTAGAAGTAGAGGAAGACCGTGACTTATCTGGCGCACCCAAGTAGAATCAACTTGGAGTGCAAAACTGGAGACGGCTAGCTAGGCAACGAGCTGGCTGGCAGAGACTGTTGGATGAGGCCCAAGTCCACAACGGACTGTAACGCCACCTAAAGTAAGTAAGTAAGATCTAAAACCAAGCTCATATGGAAAGAAACCTTAATCTCAAAACCAGCTAAGATATACAATACAAAATATCTTGCAATGCGTAATAAATCACACAGTTATTATTGCGTCATAATGTCACTTCTCCTCAAAACAAACACCACCACTTTCAACTCGCTATTTACAACGCCATCAAATTTTAAATCCAAACAATCGGGGTTTGGTTCACCATGACACTCTTAACTAACCTCAAACTCGATTCAATGCCTTCTAAAATATGACACAGCTAATATGCATATTTCTAACAAACCCAAAGGACTTCGAAATCTCTTTTTAAAAATAAGCGATATTACACAATCCGTGTGTCCCTTTTTATGACAGCTCATTATAAATTCACCAAAATTACAATGTGCACACACAATAGGCCTAATGAAAAGAGTGTTAAAAATTATGGAAGGGGTTCGTTCCTACAACAAGTTTTTAAAATCGTGCTTCCATATTTTCTATTAAGGATTATTATGGTAAACTGAAGAAACTAAAAAAAATAATAATAATGCGGTACAATGCGCCTCCTGTCAAAAATGTTTTGTCCTCAGATTTTTTTCTGCTCATCGTTTTTTGACAGCCCAATGAACCTAGTTTAAAAAAAAACGAGAAGAGAAACATCTAGGATCATCATAATTCTCACACTTAACGCTATAAAGTTTAGAGAAAGGATAATGATGAAAAAAAAAACAACAAAAAATTAAACAAACATTGGCAGGAGTCGCTTCGTTGGTTGTGCTCAACTTGGGATGAATTTTAGCGTAGAATTTTATGGATTGATACTCAGCCTGTAAACCGATCCATTGACTGAGCTAAGGTTTGAAGATTTTTTATACAATCAATGAGGACGTCTGCCGCGGCCGCTATGGCTGGGCGTGTGGATAGGTTATCCTGAATGTATGTGTACTCTAGCATGGTGTTTTAAATCATCACGATTAATTGAATAAAAACAAATGTTATCAAATATTCTTTGCTCCTCTATGATTTTTTTTTTTGAGTTTGATAAAAAATAAAGGATGAAACTATAACAAGGATTTGGGAATGTCGCTACGGTGCCAATGGCACGCCTTTAAGACACAAGGCAACCATGTGAAGCACGTTTCATGGTCCTAATAAATGCAATTTATGAATAAGGGTGTTTGTTTCACGTTCTTCTTTCAATATCCTTAACGTGATTTATGCATTAGAGGCTCCCTCATATCGAACAAGGATTACATCTTCAAAATATAAGGAAAACATAGACTCGCAAGTAACAACGCCCCAAGGGTATAATTTTTTATAGAAAAATTGCTATTTCGCAAACGCATTTGCACTCCATGCGACTGTTACAAGGAAGGACGACATACGAAAAGGAGGTGTCATTCATTACTATTATCCTTGTGACAGAAGAATACCTTTAATAGCGCATCCCACCATTAAAGGCGTGCGGGAATAATACCAAAGATCTCCCATTAGGAATTTTGTGATATTTTGTGGTTTTTCGTGAAAACACAAAAACGGAAAATCCACAGCCGCAGGATCAAAATTCGTTTATCTATTTAAGGTTTCTTTGTGCGTAATAGATAAATCCGTTAAGGATGCTGTCAAAATAAGGACACACACATGGTCACTTTTGTTTGTCTAATTTTTTGATTTCGGAAAGGGGTTGCAAGGAACATCTGCTGCGTTGTGGTTTCTGCTCATGAATCCTTTGAAGTTATTTCAAAATTGTTTTCACTATTTTTAGTTTTATTTATTATTCTGGAAATATTGAAACATTCTGCATTATATTTTTAGTGGCTAACCACAGTAATTTTTGTTTACAAAAAAATAAACAACTATTTATGTTTTTCTGAAATTCAGTTTCAACATAACAATAATAGACTTTGATGAAATATTTTTAAGGATCAAACATTTTTTCCTATTGGTTTTTGGTGCGGTTTTGTTTGTGTCTCTTTTTTTACTGAATCGAGTTTAAATAAATTCAAAATATTTATTCAACCGAAAGAGTGTAAAATAATATTTTCTATACCAGTAGCGAAATTTGCCACTGTTTGTAGTGTGACCAGATTAGTGGAAACCAATTACAACCGGCTTTGCAAGCTTCATGTTAAAGTTTAATTATTATTTTAATATGGTGTTGTACAGGATATAAGGTGAAAGGATGAAAATATTCTAGGCTTTCTTACACCTGCGAACATAGCGAAGCACGGCTTTTCTAGGTTCTACTCCGCTATCTTAAGTTTTTCCCCTTGAATCCTTGATGCACTGTATAAATTGCCATAGTGAATCTAACGTTAATGGGGAATTGCAGCTATGCCTATGGTTTGAATGGGAATAGTAACTCTGTTCCAATTATTCGGATTCATGGAATGATTACAATGGGTGATGGGTGATGATTTCTACGTTAAAATTTTAACACTAATAATGTTTCGCCCAAGACATCTTAATTTCGCATAAGCAATACCGCGACCCATAATTTCAATTGCAGGTTATGAGAAGGCACCTCCCCCTTCGGTATCGATGAATCCCTTCTTCGTTAGATTAGAAACTTTCTTTCGAACCGTTCAATACAAGTTGTATTGGACGGATTCAAGTCTGAATCCCACAATATAAATGCTGGTGTGCCCCAGGGCTCCCACGAATAACTGCAACGGAAGAATATGATTAGCTCATTAAACTCTGAATTTAACAGCATTGTACAATGGGGACTTAAAAACCGTGTATAGTTTAATGCTTCGAATCTCAATGCTGTCTTGCATCGTTGAAGCGAGATATACCTCCCTTGCCACTGTCCATGAGTTGTTCTTGCATCAATGAGACGGAACATCTCGAGATTTTCGGTATGTGTATCACTGACTACCCCTTGTGCAACGAGCAAAAACGCGATGTCGCCAAAAATGCCGCCGATGTTTGGGTTTATTAAGACGGTACAAGAAATTCTTCTCCCCGTCTGATCTGGCTATTATCTATAAGACCTTTATCCGTTCAAGGCTTGAGTACAATTCCCACCTTTGGGCTGGTGCTAAAGCTACTTAATTACTTAAGCCTCTTGGATGGAATACAAAAAAGAGCTCCAGGAATGATTGGTGATAGAGAGATCACTGCATTCACTTCTTTAAACCACCGTCGTACGTAGCCTATCTCTCCTTGTTCTATCTGTTCTTTTACGGTAATTGCTCTAGTTAAGTAGCCAGTTGCATTCCTT